>JAPYZC010000572.1:0-56823 GCA_030522665.1 Ichneumoninae sp. A BG-2022a | reverse complement strand
ATGCTTTATTTGTACTAAACGAATAACAGCTTTGAACGTATGTCACCGCAACTTTTGGTTAATCCAACCAATTTTTTTTCTCAGTGTAGTTTCCTCGTGCCCGTGACAAATGTGGTACACTGCCCGTCATTGATGCCCGGTTTTCCTGGATATCATCTAAAACGTAGCCTGTCCCCAAACAAGTCACGCTCTTCCAAATGCAAGGCCTTATAAAATAAGCAGCCCACGAAAAACAACCATCGGTTGCGAAGAGACAGCCAGACTAACTCACGCCGGCACTGCGAGACGTGTTCGGAGCGACGAAGATTCAGAATAAATCTCACACACATGTTAAACGCAAACTGCAGATTATTGGCCAAGGTCGCAGAGAAGCTCGCATGGACGATCGTAGTGAAGCGGACAGTACCGAATTAATAGTAATACGATCAAATAGAAGAGGTGACAAGCTCGGTCTTATTATGTACATTGGACACAGACAATTTACAAACTTTATGAGGTTGAGATGTACAAAACACTCTTTAGAATCATGCGAAAAAAAATTGTTTTTTCCTTGCGTGCAATACGGGCGGAAAACTGCCAATTATTGACCGATAATAATTATTGACCTGCGTGCATGCCCAGTACAATTACATTACTCCTTATGGAGTAATAGCCCACATAGAAAAACGTGTCGCCACACGGGTATCGTACCATTGGTACCGCTGCCGTTATTTTTCTGTCTGGGAGTGCTCATTGCTCCCTCTGAAAGCTCTATTACTCCCGGGGCAGTAATGGTCGGTGGCGAATATGAAGATTTTGCGACGCAAGAAATGTACTTATTTTAACGAAGTCGGAAAAAAATATGACATACCACAAAGTGCATTTTCACTTCGCGTGAAATTCTTCTCCGTATGAATCGAACTTCACACCCGGTGAAAGAATCGCATTTTCCTCCTTTGCGGCATAATATACTATTCTTTTCGTTACATCATATATATTTATATACTGCGATGCGAGGGATTTGTTTGTATAATATTGGTATGGCACGCGCAAGTTCTTATTTCTATTTTAGTAATTACTAAATCTTCGTCGTAGCGGTGTGACATGATGAATGCCTTCTTCCTGTGAGCCCCTACTCTTTCCCGTTGACCCCATCACGAAACCTTAACTGCCGTCCTTCTATATGGGCGTACGCTGCCAATCGGCTTCCTCGTTGGAATACCCATTATTCGCTTGATTGAGGAACGGTTCTGTATGTCTCGTGTGTGCAAACCTCGAGGACATACGTGTCATACGAAGTCTGACGATCTCGCTCGTCTACATATTTCCCGCTCGACACTCTCGCGCTCGCCGCAAATAATTCCTTTTTCTTGTCCGTCTTTTCATGCATTTTGCTTTCTCATAAAGAAAGTTCTGTTTTCGTAATATTTAATGCCAATCGAAAATACCATTTTTTATGAAAAATCCATTTTGATCGAAAATACCATTTTTTAATGAAAAATTGTACCCCCTTCTCATTTTTCCACTTTCAAAATGGCCAAATATTTTTTTTTCGAGATATCGGATTTTTACCTGCGCCATTGGCTTCAGGTGGCCCGTTTCCGCACAAAATACGTGCAATTTGTATTTATAAAAAAAAAAAAAAAAAGCGCGCGACAGTGAGTAAGTTAAAGCACACAGAGCCAGAGGAAGAGTACTTATAATACCGTTGCGTGGAATAGAAAGTTACAAAGAAATAGAAAGAAATAGAAGTTAGGTATGGGTAAAGCCACCGCGCACCCTACCTAGCCCAGGAGCCCTGTATAATCAAAGCCTTGCCCAGAGAAGAGACTGCCGGAAAATCCCCCGCCAGATACCGAAGACTTCAACTTAATCCATCGAATTCATTCGCGTAGCGAAGTAATCTAGGTACTAGACTAAAGTGACCATAGTTTGTTCGGTGCGTCGGACTTTATTATTCTTAATCGTGATACGGTCGGCACTTTCAGTACCACCGTCCACACTTTCTCACGGTAACAGTCCAGCCTCTGCACTCGCCACGTGCGGGCAGCGGCCGTCTTATCACGCGTAGCAATACAGTGTCCGCGCTCAGGCTCTTCCTTCAGTTCGTCTCGACGTCCCGAACCGTTGTGACGTACGCTCTCTTTCCATTCAGTTAACTACGCTTAATAGTTACACTTAATATTGTTCGGCACTTATCCATCATTCATATATTACCTTGACCATACCCTGGCTCAAAAAATGTTACCTCGACCAAACCATCACAGGCTCAAAAAAAAACTCCAAAACAAGTTTTAGTCGACTACAATCGTCGGTGTAGATATAAAGAGGTGAAGTGTACGTGTCAATTGATTTTGGAATAAATTGTTTTATTTATTTATTTATTTACTTATTTACGGGACCTGCCCTTTTACATAAAAAATTCAGATAACATAATAACAGTATGAGATCAAGTTTAAATTAATTATGATTTTTTAAAATTTTGTTCAGTTTATTCGAAATAGTCTTCACGAATAACTTTTATCGTATCACTCGTAGAGAAAAATTGGTACAGAGAGGGCTCTCATATACGTCGCAATTGGTCCTCCAAACAAGTGGGATAAATCCAGCCTATTAGCGACGCTCGTGAATCAGTAGAGAGCCGACCTTTCCGTAAGGCCTGACCCAATTTTCGGTGTTCTGAAGAAAATTCGTGTTCTCCTCTGGCGATCGGGAACAATCTCCCGGAGTTTGGCCATCGGGGTGGAACAGTCCGTCATTCCTGACAATATTTTGAAGACAGTTCGCTGGTCACAGAAGGTCCTTAGGGAGTTTCGGCCCGACATCGCGAGCAAATTTGCGATTGCTCTGTAATTATGATCTTCTTGCCTCATGGAGGTACCTGCCTTGTAAGACGCTGACGAAAGAAACTTATGCTGGACACGCTCCAGTTTTTTTGCGTGGACAGAAAAAAAAACTGGAGCGGTAAATAAACTGTGCGGTAAAAAAATATCCATCTGTTTTATCTTGTAGGATAATTATAAGAACGTGACATCGCCGAACGATTTTTACAAAGGGGTATAAGGTTACAATACAACTAACAAAATGCGTACGTCTCAAGAGCCGCCGGAAACATTCACGGCTGTTCGTAAAACTACACCCATGGATAGGAATCCCTCGTAAGATCCACCTGGCAGTGAGGAATGAAAAAAAAGATCATAAATTTGTAGACCGTGAAAAAGGAGATAATGAAACGATTTAAAAAATCTGCTTTCACATTATGAACATAGACAGTTCTGCGTTGAGGCCTCCGGAAGCGCCATCGTAAATATATTTGATGATTAATAAAATTTCTAGATCGGATATTGAGGATATCGAAAAAATGACCTCGGAGGAAAAACCGGCCGCAACTATTTGCGACGAGTTTACGCAGCTCGGCAGGCTGCAAGCGGTAAGACCGGAAATTATATGTGATAAAATTATTCATTCGAATTAATCGAATTCTTTGTAAACCTTAAATATGGGTGATTGAAGCGTAGGTAGTCGACTGGATAGGAGCGAATATGACGATGATTCTAACCGTCGCTGGAGTACTGGTTGGTCTTTGCGGCGGATTTGTTGGACGACTCGCCGACTTTTCCACAGGCTCTATAATGCTTGTCAGCTTTCCGGGCGAGATACTCATGCGACTATTGAAAATGGTGATTCTGCCTCTTATAATCTCTTCGCTAATAACCGGTATGTAGATCGTTCCGATATAATGTCAATAAATAAATACAGTTGCCCTATATAATGTGTCTAGATTTAACTTAACGATTTATTATAATGAATACAGGAATGGCCCAATTGGACCTTAGATGTTCGGGTCGAATAGGTTTCCGTGCATTGATATATTATCTGGTAACAACAGTGCTAGCAACGACAGTTGGTATTGTGATGGTCCTGTCGATTCATCCCGGCGATCCGAAGAACAAGAGCCTCGTTATGGTGGAATATGCCGAAGAATACAAAGTTTCGACTCTCGACGCCATACTCGATATAATTAGGTACAAAATTTCACCTAACACATAAGCGTGCCAACGCTTCGACATAGCCTAAATTTTGTATTTTTAGAAATGCGTTTCCAGAGAATTTGGTTCAAGCTTGCTTTCAGCAAGTACAAACTACTTACATGAGGAAACCTGCGGTCGTAATCGACGGTACCAACACAACTGATTTTGTTATGGAACACACACTCGTCTACAAAGACGGCACCAACGTCATGGGAATTATTCTTTTTTGCATTACCTTTGGTTTGATGATCGGACAGATTGGTCCACGGGGAAAAATTATGCTTGACTTTTTCACTGTAGTCAACGAAATTGTTATGAAGCTCGTTAACATAATAATTCTGTGGTGAGTGAATTTAATTGAAGCAATCTGTATCTCGGCCCGTTTTTGACCAATCGGTACATTCCATCTTTCTCGCGTAATTTGTAACATCCCTCTGACGGGCTGTACAAAGTAGCATTTATTAACTGCATTAAAAAATATATATATCCATTTCAGGTACGCGCCCATTGGCATAATGTGCCTCATAGCCGGCAAAATAATGTCGATAGACAATCTCGCTGAAACAGCAAGAATGTTGGGCTTGTACATGGTAACAGTAATCGCGGGTCTTTTGATACACGCTGTAATAACTCTCCCTGCAATTTTTGGACTATTGACGCGACAAAATCCTGCAGTTTTTTTCAAGGGTATGGCACAAGCTTGGATAACTGCAATGGCTACGGCTTCCAGGTGAAATTCCATCAATTTTTTTAGATTTTATTTTATATATTGTAACGGGTCGGTCTACCTCCCGGTAGATCCTTCCCCTTTCCGCGAGGAGAATATTCAGCCTTGAACGTCGAGTCGAATTTTAGTCTCCGAATTCCAAGACTGAAGAACTCCTTTGACTTTCCTAGTTCCCTTCGGTCATATGCGCGAGTGACTAATTAACCCTATCGCCTCATTGGAAGCGATCCTCCTTGAATGAGAGTGTGTTAAACAGGGGTTGCTATACGTCGAAACGTCTGATTTTGAACGGTCGAAACAGTGCACCCCTCACGACTTCGGTTAAAACGACGGTCGTGCAACCCGCTAGGGTTCCCCTGCCCCGGAATATCGAAACGTTTCAATATATAATGATATACGATATGCAGTAAGATTTACAATTTACGTTTTTAATTAACAGCGCTGCTACTTTGCCGATAACTTTTCACTGCTTGGAAGAGAACAACAAAATTGATTCGAGAGTAACAAGATTTGTTGTCGCAGTAGGAGCTACGGTTAATATGGATGGAACCGCATTGTACGAGGCTGTAGCTGCAATATTCATTGCACAGATGAATGGAATCTCGCTCGGATTCGGCCAAGTCATCACTGTGAGGTGACTATTGCATATTGCATTACCAAATCCGAAAGATGCTTATACATAACAAGCAAAAAAATCCAAAGTTAAATAATTACTTGTTACTTTTTTGTTTATTTTTAGTTTAACGGCATCGCTAGCAAGTATTGGGGCGGCTAGTATTCCGAGTTCGGCTTTGATAACGATGGTTTTGGTGTTAACCTCGCTAGGTCTTCCAACCGATGATATTTCATTGCTTTTCGCAGTCGACTGGCTATTGTAAGTTTAACTGTTCGTAAGTAGTCGCAAAACGACTGTCTTTTGCTTTCTATCTTTTTATTATTATTATTATTGCCTTAATTACAATGGTTATTTTCATAGAGACCGTTTGAGAACTTCTATCAACGTACTTGGCGACGGCTATGGTGCCGGAATAGTCTATTATCTCAGCAAAGACGAGCTTGAAAAAATGGATATGGATAGGAATATGGAGAATGTCGAATTGGGAATGTTTCCTAGCTCGTCTCCTCTAGTTTTCAAGTTTGAAGATTCTCAAGATATTGGCGGTACAAATGCAAATAGAAAAATGTAGTATCATTATCGGTGGCTAAGCTTCGTATCTTGCATTTGAATAATCGTTCGTTCTATTGGGGTATTGTGTCGTTACACCGATACCCTAAGCATTACGGGATCCTTCACTTTTGTCTCTCCTTTTTCCTTATCCGCTGTCGCCGGTTCGATTCTTGAGTCCGAAGCTTTGTCGCGTCCCATCAGGTATCAATAGTCTCGGACATATGGGTATAGTGGTAATGCATACGTCCTAATCTCCAGAGAAACGTCCTCGTCCGTTTTCCTTACACGTACGGGACTTCAGTCTCGAGTATCGAACTGACACTTTGCAGTCTTTCGGTTTCCCATACCGCGGCGCTGACCTTTCCCCGCTACCTATTATATAGTGGATTCCGAACCGCTTTTTCGCAGAAAAAAAACACCACAGAAAATTCTTGACGCTTGCCGGGAATCGAACCCAGGACTACTGCATGTGAGTCGCACTCCGGTCCACTCGGCCACGCTCACCATTCATCTATCGTTCTATTTATTAACTGTATAATATTGGGAAAAATAAAAGAATGTAGATACAAATGAAGGCGACAATGATACACATTGCGGAGTAAAATGAAAGTAGTTTACTAGTTTACACAACACATAATAATGTGTAGTGGAGACAAAACTTCTGTTGTTCGGAAGTACAGTGAAATATGTATAGAATGTATCGTACCATCTTTTCTTAGTATACGTAAACCATACAATATATCCCATGGAGGTATTGCCGATTGAATGAAAATTGCCGATCTTCGGGCCAATGTAGGCGTAACGATATTAGTACCCCAACCTTCGGGCAATGTTTGACCAAGTACTGGTTTGCCAATTATTGGTTTGTCGATTTGAGGCCAATCTTCGATTTGCCAACCGTAGGTATGTTGACGCATGAACTTACGAACCATTAGTCTGCTGATTTTAGGCCAATGTTTGCCCAAGTATGGGCTCGCCTTTTAAAATCTTATTATTGGACCGGCAATAATATCATACAGGAAAACGTCCCTTCCGGTATCAAAATCTCAGTTTTCAACTGGACGTAACGTCATCTAGGAAAACGTCGCGACCGGTTTGAGAATCGTGGTTTTTTTTTACCAGAAGTGACGTCCTACTGGAAAACCTCATTTCCTGTTTAAAGTTCTCAGTTTTTAACGGGAAGTGACGTCACGCAGCAAAACGTTACTTCCGTTTTGAAAATCACATTTTGCGACCGGGATGAATGTATTATCGGCATGTCCTAACTTCCGGTCGAAAAATAAGATTTTCAAATCGGAAGTGACGTATTTTCGGTGTATCACTTCCAGTCGAAAAATGGGATTGTCAAACAGGAAGTGACGTATTTCCCGTATGTCGTCACTACCTGTCGAAAAGTGTGATTTTCAAACCGGAAATTACGTATCTCCGGTACAAGGTCATTCCAGTCGAAGAGTGAGATTTTCAAACCAGCAGTGTAATAATATATAGCCAATGCCTCTGCTAATGCTAAAAGTTGGTAGCAAATTGCAGCTGATATTGAAACGCGCCCTAGGGTTATTACTATACCCAACCGTACCTCTCACCAATGACGATATGCATCCGTGTGCCTCACATACACACCGGTTGTACACAAAACTGGTATTGTACAGCAACGTCGGATTCGGACACAATTAATTAACCTCGCGCCTCGACCTCCGCGACTCGACATCGCAATATTTTTCACTCCGGTACTATTTCCTCGAGTGTCGATGTAACTCGCCGATCTTTCGAGAAAAAAAAAGTTCGCGATGGCTGTGCCGATCAGTGAGATCTGCGAAAACACGAAGCTCGCCCGAGAAACGGCACTGACTGGAAACTACGACACATCGGTTGTTTATTATCAGGGAGTCGTACAGCAGATTCATCGGTTGCTCGCGAGCATCGCCGATGCAACGAGGAAGGCGAAATGGCAACATGTCCAGCACCAGATCGTCGAGGAGTTCGAGAAAGTCAAAGCGACCTCGAACACCCTGCAGCTTTTCAAAGCCGACACGCACAGCGAGAGACTGATAGGCTCGTCCTGCGTGGCCTTCGAGGAACCGACTAGAGATCCGACTCTGTGGTCGTGCGCGGGTTCGGGAGGTAACTGGAGCCAACCTGTCGTCCGCGATCCCGATGTCTGGCCGCCTCTCACGCCCCTCGAACAAAAAACCACCAAACCCCAAAAGTTTCAGCACAAGTATCAGAATCGTGCGGCCGCTCGAAAAACACTGACCGGCAAAAAACCCGACGCGAAGGTAAACGCGAAGAAGGATGAGAAAAAAAATTCTAAGAGGGACGACCCGACGAAGCTTCAGGAGAAGCCGGAGGGCGAGAGAGTCGACATGGAGGTGGAGGATCGAAAATTCGAACCCTCCGGCAACGACAGAGACCTCGTGGATTTGTTGGAGCGGGACATAGTGCAGAAAAATCCAAACATTCGCTGGGACGACATAGCCGATCTCCACGAGGCCAAGCGCCTGCTGGAAGAGGCCGTCGTTCTGCCGATGTGGATGCCGGATTTTTTCAAAGGCATTCGTCGTCCGTGGAAGGGCGTGCTAATGGTCGGACCGCCTGGAACGGGAAAGACTATGCTCGCCAAAGCGGTAGCGACGGAATGCGGAACTACGTTCTTCAACGTATCGTCCTCGACGCTTACTTCGAAGTACAGGGGCGAGTCGGAGAAGCTCGTTCGTCTTCTCTTCGAAATGGCGAGATTCTACGCACCGAGCACAATCTTCATAGACGAGATTGACTCGCTGTGCTCCAGACGAGGATCCGAGTCGGAGCACGAGGCTTCGAGGAGAGTCAAATCGGAGCTGCTCGTGCAGATGGACGGGATTAGCTCGAACAGCGAGGATCCCAGCCGGGTGGTCATGGTTCTGGCCGCCACCAATTTTCCGTGGGACATAGACGAGGCGCTTCGCAGGCGACTGGAGAAACGAATTTACATTCCGTTGCCGAACAGCGAAGGGCGCGAGGCGCTGCTGAAGATCAATTTGAGGGAGGTCAAGGTCGACCCCTCCGTAAATCTTACCGACGTTGCAAAGAAACTCAAGGGATACTCAGGCGCAGACATCACCAACGTGTGCAGAGACGCTTCTATGATGTCGATGCGCAGAAAGATCGCGGGCCTGAAACCCGATCAGATAAGACAATTGCCGAAGGAAGAGTTGGATCTGCCCGTCTCGGCGGACGATTTTCACGAGGCTATCGAGAGATGCAACAAAAGCGTTTCGCAGGAAGATTTGGAGAAGTATGAGAAATGGATGAACGAATTTGGATCGTCGTGATATCGCGTTCGTACAGCGAATATTTTGTACTGAACTGAGAATTGTTTCTCGCAGCATATCGATCGTATGGAAGATCTTGGTTTTTTTTTTGTATTTATTATTGCCGAATTGAGAGATGGATTCTTCGGATTTTAGAATAAACATCGATGCCGACCTACATTTTTTCTGAATTGCTGAAATATACAGTTGTGTACTGCTAAGTAACAAAATGCTTCAGTTATATTTCAATTTGCTTACTGTCAATGAAACTAAAATTATTGGCCACCACTAAGGCCCGATCAGTCTGATCAGATAAAGAAATCACCGAAGGAAGATTGGATTTTCCGGCTTTGGCGATCGTTTTTCACGGGGCTATCGAGAGATGTAAAAAAAGCGTTTGGCAGCAAGATTTCAAGAAGTATGAGAAATGGATAAATGAATTTGAATCATCGTGATATCGCGTTTGTACAGTAGATGTTTTGTACTGACCTGAGGACTGCTTCTCACAGCATATCGAATATGTGAAAAATCTTGTTTTTTTTTAATTATTATTTCCGAGATGAGAGATGAGTGCTTCAGATTGTGCAATAAAAATCGATGCCGACATATATTTTTGCTAATTTAAATAGAATTAATCGAAATAACACAATTAAGTTGAAATTAATGAATTATTTCCGAGATGCCAGATGGATGCTTCGGATTTTGCAATGAATATTGAAGCCGACGAATATTTTCGCTGATTTAAATACACATTCGTGAACTGCTGAATAATAAAATACTTCAATTAAATTCCAATTTGCTTACTATTAATGAAACTATATTATTGGCCACCTATAAGAGCTACCCAAGTGTGCAACACTTTTATTCGGCACTCCGTTTCCGTGCATGTCGTATTCTTTCCGCACTCTAGACAAGGTGTGTAAACGTCTGAAAATGAATAATCAATTATCTGTTTTCCGAAATAAGTATATGATGCCTGAAAAATTTGTTAAAAGTATTAACAGCGTTTTACACTGTTTTATAAAGTAAATCGCTTAGTATGTGTGATCGGTACAAGATAAAATGCAAAAATGCAAAAGGGCCATGACAGAATGCGATTTGTCGTTTACGTTTTATGAATATTTTATTATAGTTGCTATTTTTCTTTCGTAACAAATATATTTGTACATACATTTTTGTAACATATTGAATAAACACATATGAGAATGCAGGATCTTCATATATCCGAATTGTATATTGTCTGATAAGCGATACCAAATTAGCAACCAGGTAAGGTTGTCAAACCGGTGCACCCAGATTCCGAAAATAATTTCCCCCTGCAATGACCGCCGAGGCTGTAACCTGAAATACCAACGATATTATATTTACCCTTTCTTCCAAGACCTGATAACCGTCGGACGATATAACACCAATCTCAAAACCTTAGCAGCGTTTTTTATTATAGTAATGTCTTCGGATACTGCTTGTGGTTCCTCAACTTCCGACGCGATTCTCTTCGGCTTATTGTCTTCAACGACCCCAACTTGCTTCTGCCATAAGAAAAACTTGCGTAAATCAATGAAGCTGCTCTCAAGGCGATGTGTTTAAGGCGATATGCCCGCCCAACCATCTACCCTAAGCTGAGCTGATAACAAAAACTGTAATGACTGCTGTTTCGAGTTCTGAGACAGCTGGTACACCATTACAAGGAAAAAGAAAATAGTCTTTTCCTATCCCCGCAGGGAAAGACAATTTTCTTTTTCCTCGGCTGTTGTAGGTCTGAAATCGGCATTGATTATTACAAATTTTGTTATCGACGCCGGTAATTCATGCAACTTTAAGACGCCTATAGAAACCGTCACAGTGGTAACCTAGCGGATTCTGCGACTATGCAAAGCAACAGTGGTTACCACCAAGAATACCGGAGTGGTTTATTGTCAAAACGTAACCGCACAAACCACTGTGAAAACCACAGCCCCAGCGGGCTCAACATTTCGAAAGAGACCGTGCGGTACAAACAACACCGCGGTTGTTGCCGTAGGCACTACCGCTCAATCCACCGTCTGAACAAACTCGGCTGAGCCTGCAACACAGTGGTTTTATCGTCGAAACGTCGAAACTACCATTCAAACCACCATCCGAGTAAACTGAAGGGAGCTTACGAGACTGTTATTTTACAGTCGAAATCAGTTTCAGTGGTAGTTTTGATGACAATACCACGGTGATGCAAGCTCGCTAGAGTTTATTCGGACGGTGGTTTGTACGATGGTTATGTTAAAACCCACCACATCATATCCCTGATAGATAGAAAGCGCCATGAAAAGTAGCAATATTGGCGCGGTATTTGCGACATGTGCGGCACATATCGGAATTATTGCGCCAACTGCTACTTTTCGTGCCGCTTGTCTATCAGGGATGCTTCCGTCGGAACTTTTGGGTCCGCTGTGTCCGTGGTTTTCCCAGTGGTTTGGTCGGTTACGTTTTGACAATAAACCACTGTGTTTTTTTTAGTGGTCTGATTGGTGGCTGAGTCCGTTAGGGTAGACCTAGAGATTAGATTAAACTGGGTAAATTACAGTGAACCTATGTCTAGTTGCTGATATTGATTTTTTTTTTAGTTTCATTCATTCATTCATTCATTCGTCATTCATACTTGGGGGTGATGGACAGACTCCTTTTTGGAATCCCTTTTGGCATGCTTCTCCTCGCTTTTTCTTCGATCCTCAATGGCATTATTCAATGCGGTCTGTTCAGCCGATGTGAGGACGACCAGTCTCGGATCCATAGCGATCCAATCGCTGTGAATCACCTGATCCATTTTCCATCGCTTCGACACGTCCGGCTCCAACAGATTCGTCACCAATTTTTTAACATTTTCACTGAGGCTATGAGCGACCTTGCCACGAAACTTCCATCGCCGATTCATTTGTAATTCGCAAAGACGCTGTATATTTGGATCGTCGAAGGGCATCCTTCTGTTCAGAATTATGTATAGAATTACGCCGAGGGACCAAATATCCGCGATCTTCGGATTGTACGGCGATGCGCGGAGTATTTCCGGTGCGGCGTAGGACAGCGAACCGCAATAAGTGTCGCTCAGAACTCTTTTTCCCCGAGCGTCTATAACGTAACGGGCGAAACCAAAATCCGCCAGCTTCACGTTGAAATTCGACGTTAACAAGACATTTTCGCACTTCATGTCTCGATGCGCTATTTCCATTTCGTGTAGATATTGCAGACCTGCAAAACAAAGTACGCATATACAGAAACGTTTTTTTATATTAAATTTCCGAATCTCCGAATCTTCTGACGCTGTTATTGAAATATGTTATCTGTCGATAAAGGCGCGCAACTCGGTTTCGTGTAACGATAATAATGCAAAGACCTAGAGCCAACTGGCGAAACCAGACTCGGGCTTGACTCTCGGCGACCGCCCCGTTCTTCAATATGAATTCGAGAAGGTCACCGTTCTCAGCGAACCGCATGAAAATGAAGTATTTTGTGCGCCTTTGAAAAATACTGTGGACGTGAACGATGTGGGGATGATTCAGTTTTACGAGGATATCCAACTCCCGCGGCAGAAACTTTTGAACGAAGTCCTCGGCCGCACTCGATGTGTCGACGATCTTGCAGGCCAGAGTATTGTGTCGGTCCGGCTCGTTTTCCGGTTTGTACTCGGCCAGGAAAACCTTGGATGTATTTCACACCGTGTCAATGATTTTTACCAATTTATTGATATGTGACAATTAATTAATATTTTTATTCCTCTGCTGTTTAACATTTTTCGGGGAATAGGGTAATTTTTGTAAACACTTTCAAGAATAAACTTTTGTGTAATCTGTGGATCTGCACACCCCCAGTACAGTGCAGATCAGCCTGAAGAAGGCTCAATGAGGTCATGAAGAAATCCGAGTCGTAGGACTTCTCCAAGACGCCCTCAGGATCAACGTAAAATTGTTGACGAATGTTAATGTCAAATTGTTGTGACGAATTTCAATGTCAAGATGTTAAATTTAATCTTGTATGGGCTGTCGATCTAATTTTTTTACCTTAGCGTAGGAGCCCTCGCCTAGTTTCTTCACAAGTCTGTAGCCACGCGTCTGCAATGTTGCATCTTCGGATGGTGTCTGATTGAGCTGTGGCTGCGACATAGAACTTGGCGAACCACCGCTGGCATCCTACCTCCTCCGCTAACGTAATTTATAAATCATTTCTCTTTGAGCCTCTCGGCTATAAAATGCCCTAACGTAACCACTCCAAGCACGTCGGTTCAAGTACTTGCCATATTCCTTCGCAGTGACTCCTTTGACTGTAATACTTTCCGCACGCAGCGAATTTATTGGACCACTCTGGATTCCGAGAAACATTGTTCGTGTATCGGTCAAAACGTACGTCCTTTAATCAACTTGATAATTGCAACTGACAATTATCAAGGTGATTATACATCTGAAAAAAAATCCATTTTCTAAGCTCTTTTTGCTGCAACCTGTTTTCGATGCGACAATGATTAATTAACATAAAATGTGTACTTCATTTAAAACAGCACTAAGCTCAATATTTTTGGTACTTTCGTAAATTTTGCTCTTTATGTTCAACAGCATTTAGTCGTATCAGCAGATTACTGTAGTGACTTGTATAAAATGTTTATAGAGCAAATACGACGGAAATTATATGTATAATCTTTCCATATATGATTCGTTTATATGACCTTGAGTGATGATGATAAATAACGATGCGAAAGGGGCTCAAAGTCCTCTGGCGAGTCGTTATTCGGAATCAAACTTTCTTATTAGCTTTTACAAGCCTTTACCATTACTCGGATTAGGGCGTTTACTTGGATTTGTGGGGTCAAAGTTTATCCTCATGCAGGAGTAATTAACCTCCATATAACGAGGTTGGTGAGCAAATTTTTTGCCGGAAATGATGGAGCGATGGATACCCTACGCCGTACAGCCTTTATCGGGGGTTCCCCTTTTTTTAGGGAACAGGGAAACGAACTGCGAATTTAGAAGCTATTGGAAGTGTGACCACTGTTTACTTAATGTACCATTAATTTGGTGCACACCTTCAAAATGAATATTATCGTCTGCAAGAACATCCGAAGATCTTCTTCACTCGATGCCAAGTTCGCGGGACGCCGATATCTGCGATAAACATAATTATTATTTATTAATTATACCTTCTTTGACAGAAAAAAATCAATATTACCGGTCCATTAGAAAAAATCAAATTTAATTTTGTATAGAACAATGATTTGCGGTTATTGATCGTATTTTCAATTATTTCATAGCGTCATAATTTCGTTATTATATATTTCATGACTATCATGTAAAATATTTGGAAGTGGATAATGATAGAAGTGCCGGAAATATATAATCCTGTGTAGAATTTAATAATATTAATCACAATGAAGCATAATATTAGACGAATATATATTTTTTTAAATCATCATTTAGGAATTGAAAAAACACTCCGAGCGAGACTTTTGTCGCAAATGCATATGAGCTACGAGATAACGAAATGAAAACATATGCGCGCTTCCGATCGATTCTCGTCTCCTTGGACAGTATCTCGCCTATAACTGATAGAGGAATTCATAGAAGGAACAGATGTGTTTCGTCCTCTGAGGTGTCGACATCATCACTATCTAAAAAGAAAATCATTTATACGTTTCGAACGAATAGACTTTAAATTATGACATCAATATTTCTGTCTTACATTTTAATGCCGAATTAAGTAACAGGGAATGTGAGAGCCACAAAATGTTGTTTACCGAAGTGTATGCGAATACCTTCGTACTCGAGGAGGTATGTGAAACTGAAATAATCTGCTTATAATAATCGATCAGATAACTTTTTGATGCATATTAATAATATAAATTTTCAAACCGGAAGTTACGTATTTCCGTATTTACCAATAATCGAAAATCTAAATTCCCGGGTTCTAAATTCCATGACCCATAGCGAAGACACGAGGCACCCTGAGTCAAAATGACCTGCTAATAACAAAATAATTTCAGATTAAATTTATATTTCCGATATTGATTTTAGGTTGATAAAATCATTCGGGAACGCTGGAGAATCATTAAACGAACAACGCCATATGGTTGGCTTACTGTAAATTCTCGCGGATCGACAATCTCTCGTAAAGACGCTGATGTATTGTCAGCGCTCGCCATCAAAGTGAGTACGATGCACTACAAAAGTAAATGCCGAAGCGTAATTCTAAAGTTCACACGGTATAATATAAAAATGATTTTCCGATTATTTATAGAACAGTTATAATTAATCGCTTTTCGTATTAATATTGGATGATCCAACGAGGTTTCAAGTTCAATAGCTTAAAATCCATCAAAGTGACCCGTTCAGAATAATTGAAAAAAATGTTTTTTTTTCTTTCATACACTTTCGCGATTTATATTTCTCAATAAAACACTATTTACCGAATGTTCAGATCTTCCTTTTATAATTTACTGTGCACTTTAGATCGGATATGAAAACTGTAAGGAAACTGTTCGGAGAGTCCGAGACGCCTGTCAAGATGTACACCCGAACTATGTGACGAGGATCGCGATGCTTATGCTAGATGAGACTTATACCGCCGTAATGCTCAAGTGCGCGGTATACTATTTATGTATTTCCAATTGCTTCGAGATCGTGTGAGCCGTTTTATGGTGTGGAATTAGCAACAACTCTATTGTGATCTATCGTTACAGAAGACGCAAAAGGGAATCCAAATGGCAGAATACGATATTGAGAGATCTGCCACCAACAGTATTTACGATTTCCAGAGATATATTTTTTTCAAGCGATACACAACACGGTACCTTAAATTAATCTCTAAACGCTAAAAAAAATGTAATCAATAAAAGAAAAATTTCGAC
Organism: Ichneumoninae sp. A BG-2022a; assembly: GCA_030522665.1. Taxonomy (NCBI): domain Eukaryota; kingdom Metazoa; phylum Arthropoda; class Insecta; order Hymenoptera; family Ichneumonidae; species Ichneumoninae sp. A BG-2022a. The sequence goes on along the minus strand of JAPYZC010000572.1, from coordinate 40,766 downwards.
ACAATTTGAATTAATTCTTCATTTGCGATTTCGTCGATCACAACTAGAATATCTCATAAAGGCGTTCGTATCACGCTAAATTCAGTAAATATAATGGTATAGATTATTGTTAATTGTCTTTTTTTTTACATTTTACTTTCGTTGAAATCGCTCGATATATTCCATCCCTAAGCTGGTAGCTTGGAAGCTGCGCATCGACGTCGAAAATTGGGCGTTCGTATTCTTGGTCTTTCAGCAACAATACATTAGGCACTAATTATTTTTCGAATTTTATCAATAAGTCGCGGCTATATCGCAATACATTTGTCAATAGTAAAAATACGCACTTTAAGAGCAATATGCACGATACAGTATCGCATTGGTCGGTGGAAGTCTATCGTTTTTATTTATTATCTCGCACGATGATTCTGGAAGTAGAGTGAATCTTGCATCCTCCATCTTTACCATAATAGGTACATTAATGCATTAAAAAAATTTACACCTTTTTTCAATTTTAATGGCTTTTTGAAAACACCTTATTTTCCTTGTCGAGGATTTTGCCATAATTTATCCGGGTGCACGTTAACGTACATAGTGCATCCGGCAAGTGGCTTCCAACATACCGAACGTCTTTGTTTGCGTGTCATTTGCAGATTGTAAAAATCTGTGGGTTTTTTTCTTAACAAATTGAGGCGCTACGTTCCATATACGACTTTGCAATGTGAAAAATAACATATTATTTTGAATTAAATGTTTCGTCAAAAATTTGGTACTCTTTTCAGCCTTTGAAGCGATACAATACTTCTACGACGGTTAATTCGATTATTAAATTATCCAACATACCGAACATTTTTGTTTGCGTGTTATTTGCAATTCATAAGAATCAGTGGATTTTTTCGTTAATCATTTGAGTCGTGATGTCCATATACGAAGCAACTTTTCAAAGCGAAAAATCAGTTATTGTATTGCATTATTTCACACAGAAATACGGTTCTCTTTTGAGCCTTTGAAAAGATACAATACGTCAACGAGGGTTTCGCGATTATTCAATTATCCAACATACTGAACGTCTTTGTTTGCGCGTCATTTGTATTTCACAAGAGTCTGTGGGTTTTTTCATTAACCATTTGAGGCGAGGTGTTCCACGTCCGAAGCAACTTTTCAGAGTGACAAATAACATACTATCTTGAATTAAAGGTCTCGCAAAAAAAAATGTTGTACTCTTTTGAGCCTTTAAAACGATACAATACTTCAACGAGGCTTAACTCGATTATCAATTTATCGACAAACTTCTCTCGCACATTCGCGACGTTGGTCACTCGAAACGTGCTTCGAGTCGAGCTTAGCGCAGTCAATCGTAAGAGATCCATAGTAGCAAGAAATTAATACAGCAGTAATAATAAAACCGAACGAAAAGCCACGAAAGCGTGCCATACCATAATGCAACGCTGCAAAAACAGATAATGGCAGTACAAAGTATATCTTGAAAATGGGTCTCTTACGGACTACCATGTTGCCAAGTATCTCGAACCCGGTAACCATCACGACATATGTTTACTATTCTTCCGATGTCGCGAACATTCATTAGGCACAATATACAACGCGGTGTATAAGATTCACTTTTAACAATACAATCGATATCCGCAAATCTACGGAGTCTCTTGTATAACGTCACATTCATTTATTCACAATCGAACCATCGATTATTTTTTTTTTCACTAAATCATCATCCATTCGTCTATTCGATCGTCCACTGGGACATCAATCTATTAGTTATCATCCGCAAGACTGCTGTTAACAATAACTTAATCATGAGCTCAGTGGCCTACTTTCCTAGATTCTGATTGGGTGCTTAATATACATCGTATGGGTGCAACACCGCTAGCGCTAATGATAAAAGATATGGAATTGGGCCCCTGACGAGTCAACAAACAAATAGCAATGGCCCGCGCTTCCTTTTGTTATGTTGAACACTTAATCAGTACGCAGTCATTCTTATGAATAAAAATGCGTTCAACCGCTTGTACAGCCAAGAGTTTTTGGCAACGGAGTTTTATTTTTACTTCAGCCACCCTCCGATTAGAGCCTTCGTGAATATTTATATGCAGCCGATGACACGCTTGTGTTCTCCGACTTCCAGATCTGAAAAACGTTTAATTGTGACTGATTGAGTGTAAATTCTTCATCGACAAAGGGCGCGATAACAATAAAAGATAACGGGCGACGAATAGCGATAGTAAATCAAACGATAGATAAATTATTGCATGGGTTTTTGTACCTACGAAAAGTCAGTTGTTGCCCAGATAACTTATTTTTTATTTACCCCTATTTACCAGCTATTTGTTACGTGGTGGGCAGCATTTTAGTTACATGATATCGATACATCAATTAGCCTTCATTCAAGATTTTTGATGTCTTACAAATGCGAATGAAAAACTTCACGACATTGAAAAGCAAGAAGAGAGAGCAAGCCCTGATAGAAGTAGAAGTTGAATTTCTCGAAGTCTATCGAGGTGAAACTTTGATCGCTGTTTATCAGCGCGTTCTCATTATTCATAGTATTTTTTCATAGTACAGCAAATGTGAGCATTAGTCGAGTTAGACTTACGAGTTAGTTTAAGATGTCTTTTGGTCGAATGAACCTGTGATTTGTGGTTAGATTGTGGGTGAGTTGAGATTAGGGCTGCCCGGAGTCGACGAGGGCGTCGATGGTGTACCTGGTGGCGATGCTTCCAAGGGACAAACGAGATTCCCGTAGTCCACCTCGCTTTTACTTTTCTTGCGCTTCAGTGTGAACTGCGATTTCTTTGGTACCTTTAAAAAAAATTAACGTAAAATTTTGTAAGTGTGTCTGACAAGACTTAACTCTACTTAACTCTATCATAAATTACTTTATCTTTAATTATATTTAATGTTTGTTCTACTGATTTGTCCTTTTCCCGATCTACAGTAAGAACGAATGGTCAAATAGTTTTCGCAGTACATTAGCCAGTCGAATGTTCCCACCTTCAATCTAGCCGTAAGCGTGAGTGGCACGAATCCAAGAGTGCTTTCCATTTCCCGTTTGTGCTGAACGACTTCGCGTCCGAGAATCTGATTGAAGTGGGTCGTGAGATGTCGGCGAAGAAGCGTTTTAGCTGGGGGAATGCTGAGCAACGCTGCAAGGAGCTCGGACGTGAAACGACCCTCGTGAATAATGAGACCCCCGTGAACTCCGGAACCCCGCATATTCGGTGCGTATTCCGCCAGATCCACGACTCTCAGCCATTCCATGACTCGGTGATTCGACCACAGAGCGACGTTGCTGCCGTCGGCTCCGTTTCCATTAACCGATCGTCTCTCGAGATTGTCGAACTCGAAATTCAACTCGCGCAACACCTGAATTCCTCGACGTAAACTGGCCGCGTGTAATTGAGCAGTGACGCCAAGATTCAAAAGATCTTCCGTCGTCAATCGGTGTAGAACCCTGCCGTCCACCTTGGCGTTATGGAAAGCTTCCTTGTGCTGAGGAAGACCGACGTCATCCAGCCATCGTAGTACCGCTGTACAGTCCATCTGAAAGAGTAGATTCATTTTTGTAAATGCGAAAAATATTTGACGTATTGGGGATCCTCAACCCCCTTTTATATAAAATTTTGTATAAACAAAATTTTTCAATTTTGATGCCGGTTTGAGTTGTACGAAACATTACCTTTTCCGAGCCAAGAAATCCGACACCGTTGCACCGCTCCGATTCAATGGCGTAAAGTAATTTCTTTCTGTGCAAGCTGTTCTTTATGTCGAGCTCCTTTTCTATTTGGTTTTGTGTTGCATCGAGCAATTTCGTTCCCGTCGCTCCCCATCTCCTCAATTCGGCGGCATAACACTCGAGACCTAGACGTGATAGCCACTCTTCGATTTCCTCCATCTGGAGTTCGGACAATGCTTTGGGTGGGGTCTCTTCTACGCGAGCGGGCACCTCGCCGATTACGGTTTTCTCTTCTTCAGCTAAACAACAGACAAATAATCATTAAACAATCAATGAATCGAGTGTCCATATATTGGTTAATCAATTTTTCAAGTATGACTAAAGGAACCACAAAAATAATAATTAATTCTGATGAATAACTATTCATCAGAATTAGCATACGAAAGGTTCTTGTGTTCCTTTAGTTATTTGCCGTTAGAGGTATAAGTCACTGCATGAATTTGATTGTTATTTCATAGTTGTTACTATTTTGATAGAAAAACAATATTGCATACTCGAGTCAGCGCAATCTCGGGAACATTTTATTTCCAGTACTAAGCCCGATGGTTTTTTCGTTGAGAGTTCGATAACATTTAACAAACGGAATGACTAAAGAAACAGCAACAATAGTAATTGTATTCTGATGAACAACCATTCAGAATCAGCATACCAAAGGTTCTTGTGTTCCTTTACTTATCTGTCGTTAGAGATATAAGTGACTCCATGGATTTGACAGTTATTTCATAATTGTTATTATTTTTACACAAAAAACAATATTGCATACTCGAGTTTGCGCAATCTTGGGGAAATTTTATTGTACTAAAACCGATGGATTTCTGATCGAAAGTTCGATAACATTTAACAAAACGGTGTTAGCGACGTTTCAGCGGTTTGAAATTGCACCGACGGTTTTATAGATTAATGTTACTTGCGCCAAGGCATTGAGTACGAACTTTGCAAGCATCTTGCAAAAGAATTTCATGATTTAGGCTTTTCAGGTTCCCGTCTCTCAACATGTTCAAACAAATGTTGAATAACGGTAATGTGTTTAGAAGTTATGCGGGAAGTGGTGAGTTCATGAATCATGCCCAAACGTAGCCAAAACACCATGCCATTGCAAACGTTTCGTCGCGAAGGAAGAAGTGCATAGTGACGAGTTCTAGATTGAACCTAAAACTGGGGCCGATAGACATCTCGCGGATGATCCTCTGACGGCCAACGGCACAGTAGTTTGGGCTGCAGAAATTTGATGCGGGACCTTACCGAACGCGACGCCTTTCTTCGACGTCGTCGGTGGCCTTGGGAGACTGCTGTACTGTCCTGCGTGTCTGCTGAATCTCTCGCCCTACGGAGAAAATAAATTCAAATTGTAAATACGAACAAGTCGTGACGAATTATCATCTTACCGACCTAATCAAAACATTTTTTACCATGACATTATTTATTTTCTTTTCATTTTTTATATGAAATTTATAATATGTTGTAGAATTTGACTCGGATTACAATTGTAAAGAGGCTTTTTTCATCACCAAATAAATAAATAAATAAATAATTACGTCATATGTTTTTAATAATTCAACCCTTTTCCGCCAATAAACGTAAACCTGTCTTTCTAGCATACTCAACGTAATGAATACTTTTCTGAATGAAAGACAATAAATAAATAATTAACTCACGTTCGAAACGGGACTATTGGTATTACGCAGTGCAACATTCTCGTGTTCCAGACTGGCCTGTCTCAGTTTCATTTCGGACAAGGAACTGAGAAGTTCGAGCTTTTGCGTCTCCAGTGCACTCCTCGATAGTACTTCCTTGACGGTGACAAATAAAAAAAAAGTTGAAAAAACTTAAATAAATAGAAACTATATATAAATTAAATAAACAATATGTAACCTAACTACTTAGTTATATATAACTAACTAAATATGAAACTACACTGTAAAAACAAGTGTAAATTTAATGCACCAAACTAGAAGTTTTTATGCAAAAATTGGTACATTAAATTTAATGTACAAATGTGATTAAAAATTAATCTAGTTTTCCATACCAATTAAAGTATATTATTAAAAAATGAAGTGATTCCAATGTTTTTAATACACTGAACATTAATTTTGCATCACACTTGTATATGAAATTTAATATACAAGTCTTTGCATAAAAACTTCCAATCCGGTCCATTAAATTCCATAGTAATTTTTTTTACAGTGCACAAATGAAACGTTGAAATAAATGAATAAAAAAATTGAACAACAATAAGCTGACAACCTGACATTAAAGTATTGTGAGCTGAGAGAAATGAACGATACAAAAATCGCGGAACAAGGAGACTGCAAATTTATAACCATGCATGGAAATACCTTTTGAAGCACGTCTTCCATTTGCCGAAGCGCGTCCTTCTTTTCCTGCAGCATATTTTCAAGTTCCACGATTTTACTGGACTGCGCATCGACTTGCTCCGAAAGAACCGAAACCTCCATGTGCAGAGCACCGCGCTCGTTCTCCAATTTTCTGAGGCGTTCCTGCAAAAACAAACAAAGATGTTAAAAGCCGTGAAAAAAAAATTCAATGAAATTTGTAGAGGAAGGTGAGGTAAAATGGGACACTATCTTTTATAAAACCAATTGTCAACAATTAATTATCAATAAATGTCACTGACTAAAACAAGCGCGCTACGAGCTCGATGGACAGATGAAGTTGGCTCTGCAACATCGCCATCACCGACCAATCAGGGCCCGACAAAATTGGCTTTTATTATAACAATTGTTAGTTCGATTCACTCATTTTGTTAAAATAAATCTTCAAACTCACTCTTCAGCATGATACACAAAAATCGGAACGGGTTAAGAAATTGTTGCATAGGCGATGTTTAGCACGATTTTATTGACACGTTGTCGCATATTCGTGTACAATTTTCTTTTTCTTTTTTTTTTGGTACCTCGGTATCGTTATTGCAGTTGTTCACGTATGAACTGCTGGCATAGTGGGGCGCGTTGGGACTGGCGTATTGAAACTGCTGAAGCGAGCAGTAATGAGGCGGCAAAGGTCTGTCCCTTTCGCAGAAGAGAAGATCGTTCTGGGATCTCGCGCGCTGGTCCCTTTCGTTCCTGTTCCTCAATCGACGCCTTCGCCTGTCGAGCGATCCGCCGCAACGGCCTCCGACACTTCCGGTTGGCAATGAGGTGACACTCGATGTTCGAAATCCCGGACGAGGCCCGTGCTCCTTCGCGATCGGAAAGACTTGCATCTGCTGCTGGCGAACGTGGTGCGGCGTGTGACCGTAGTTGCAGTACTCCGAGGGCGAAGCTCCCTTCGTCGATGGGAGAACCGAATCGCCGGGCACGCTGTTGATTTTAGACACTTGCATTAATTCACGACCCTCGTGAATATAATTTCACTCCACCGGGAGTGAAATCTGAGATTTCCGGTTACCAGTGGTGCCGGCCTTCTTCGTAGTGTATTGTAAAAAAAATAAAACAACGAGAGTAGCGTACCCGAGAACGTTACTCGAGCACGGTGTCGCTCGTAGTGTCGGAAATGTGGCCAGATGGGCAACGTTGTTCGAGGCGGTACACACGTTCGGAATGCTTCCTCGAAGGGCGATGGTCCGCGCGTATCCGAGAAGGCAAGTCTGCAAAAAGTAAGGAAATATATAAATATGGACCTCAAATTTTCGGGCTAACTTCGGTGATTACCAAGCCACAGAACCGTGACGATTGAAGACGACGTTTCCTACCTGGCAGAGGCAACCTTGGGACCGACAGACATCGTGCGGATCGCTCGGCGGACCCGGTAGCTCGACTGCCACACCTCGAGGGTAATCCTCAGCGTATTCTTCACCTTGCTCCGACGTCGACGAAGTTCCCGAGGAATCGTAAGCCTCCGAAGGTGTCCATCGACAGTCCCATCGCTTTATCGTCGAGGCCACGTCCGAAGAGTCTGACTGCGAATCTGCGGAATTCAATCTTTAAAAAATCACTATCGCACTGCACGTCCTCGTCGTCAAATACGTGGGCATTACAGTTTAGAAAACTGTTGATTCTAAACATACAGTTGTTAGTATATAAGTCATACATTTTTTGGTGCGCCGAGATAAAAAATCATTGGAACGAATTAAATGGGTACTTAAATTTTTTTTAGCGTAATAAAAAATTGTGCCGATAGCCAATATAAACCGTGTAATTCATTCGATCAAACAAGCTGTCTGTTCATTTTCTCGAATCAAGTACATCGCTTCATCGGCGACGCTACGTCCGAAGAGTCTGCCTGCACATCTGCAGAATAAAATTTTTTTTTAATCACTATCGCACTCCATGTTCTCTCGTCAAATATACATTGGAAAAAAATTCGCTTGCGGGCTGCCGAAGAAAATTTTTTCAATTTCAATTCTACCTGCAATTCTTATAATTCCATATGATATTGAAACAACGACAGCAACACTGTCAAGGTCATTATCCCGTATGGAATTGCAAGAATTGAAAGTAGAATTGAAATAACATTTTTTTTCTTGACTCTTGAATTCTTTTCTTGAATTTTACTTGACTCATTGATATATTTGATCGGTGTATAGAGATTGCAGTTTGAAAAACAATTGATTCGAGACATACACTATCATCGTTATTACATAAATAATAAATTTTTGGTTCACCGAGATAAAAGATCATTAGAACGAATCAAAATTGTATTTTAAATTTAATAAAAATCGCGCCGGTACTCAATATGAAATAAATTCTGTCTGTTGTTGTGAGTTGTCTGTTAATTTTCTCGAATCGAGTAGGTATCAATTTGCGTCCATAAATTGTGAAAAGAGTTGATTACAGTTTTAGATACCGGCCGAGAGTGAATTCGAGAAGGAGAAAGGGGTTTCCATGCTCTTACGGTAATATTTGACATTAAAGTGACTCGAACTTTCTAAGCATACTTAAAGTCTCTCGAATTTTCCAACCGAAGTGTATATAACATTTTAATGTAGTAGAGTGGCTATCATAGAGCCACTCAGCATGCCAATAGACGCAACGTTCTTTTTTTTATGACAGCGATTTGATTGTTTGTTTTTCCTTGAGATTCCAACGTGACCACGTTCTTGAACCCGTATGCGAAACGTATGCCGAAAGTAGCATAGTGTGTCCTTTGGCGTTGGTCGTTAGCCAAGACTATCTGCTATCGATAGTGGTACGGAATGTTCCCTTGTGATGATAAGGGGATTAAAAATAGTTTCCATAGACTTTGTTAATGAACTTACTACGTCCATCCGAAATAATGCTATTTAGCACTATTGTTCAAAACTGTTATCTCCGAATTTTTTCTGTTATTTAATTAAAACGTATTTAATATACGATCTTACCAAATTGTTCAATAAGTAATAAAAAGCACAGTCCACGTACGCACCTACCCATTCACTATCGTCTTATTCCATAAAATAGAACTTTGGTTCATAAAAACACTATCGTTTATTAAATGCACCAACATAAAAAAGAGGCGCTACAACAAGCCTCGATGTGTTTGAAAAATTAAGTCAATTACTCAAAAAAGACTCGTTTCAGAACCCGTTTTGTTTTAAATTTATTCCAGTAATTTAGCAACAAAAACTGCACACTAATAAGAAACTTAATGACGAAGTCAAGAGTTGCGAATAGCAAGATTTTCTTGTAGGTGTCCAGTAGGTAAGTAAATCCAGTATGAGTTTGTCATAAAAACAATCATTTCCGATATTTCATTTCGTCCACACGGTTTAGAATACTCTTGGTGGTGATACGAAAAAGTTAATTGAAAAAAAATCCTCGAACGGAACCGACGTCGAATTCATTGGTTCCAGTGCCATGCAATTTTTACTTTTTTAATAAAATTGTAAAATTGGTTTTAATGTTATTTTAACGGCGAAATGCGACCGGGGCTGTACCGATATATTTCATGGGTATGTGGAACAAGGAGAAACCTTTCTGCAGACTCTTATCCTCTTCCTCCATTATTGGGTCCAGATCCTGGCGCTCTACCGTGCATCCATTGGCCCACGTGTTTTCCATGACGATCCCTTCTTTCACAAAGCGATCACACAATTTTCAACTCCAGAAACTGCGGCCGCGCATCTTTTAATATCGGAGACCTCAAATCTGCCGGACAATGGCAAGCTTTGTTCAAGGCGGCTCTACACCCGAATTATGTTAATCACTCATTTTGTAAGACGTCTTTTAAACTTTTACCGTTAGAATTTTTCACTGTGTCCAATATGTATCGAAATCTACACTCTCAATAAACGACGTTGTTTTTCAAGCTTGACCAATCCGCACTTAAAAAATATATATATATTGCTTATGAAAAGCTATGGAGCAGAATTATTCCTTATAAAATAGATTAGGCACTTTTGAGAAATTGTTTATACATGCTCGAATCGTCGTTCACTTTTTGACACTATAATTCACATATTTTTGTACTTTCAATCTTAATACCAAGAATTGAATGTTGCGGTCGCAGATAATTTGAGGAACAAAATTGTGTCACTTTTTTATGTCGAAATTCACCGAGATTCACACGTTTCGAACTTTTCTTGCAATCTCCGACCAATGACCGTTGCTTTCGGTATTTATTTAAATTTCCAGAATTGCTAAAAGGCAATGATCGAGCTTTATGGGGCGAATATGTGTTCTTGCAATTTCGTACGAGTAAAGAGAAGCCGAGATGACGGAGCGAGCGGGCCGGACTTCGGTGCACGCCTGTGAACTTTGAAAACGAAACTTGGCGACGACGTCCTCGTATTGCCACGGGCGTGCCTTCGTCGTCTCGACGTCTAAATTTAACATCACAAAATCCTCGAGACAGTGCTTATAAATAGAGGGCGGTATTCGTCCCTCTGCTGTAGGCTCTATCGCTCCTGGGAAGCCTATCCCTTCCTTTATTTTTTCCTCTCTGCTTCCTTTATTTTTTATCAACTGTAACTATCCCCCTCTTGGGAAAAGAAATCCTGAAGATTTCACAGTTTTCGTTGTAAATTTATTAAGGATTTCAACGAGTCATATCAGTTAAAAAAATGTGTAATCTGGACTTGATGGCTTTGTTACTTTGGCAGCTCTCAGTACAATCACAAGGAATTGGCATGGACCAATGAAGATAGTGTAAGATGCGGGAAGGAAGCTAATTGATAAATCTATAAATCCGTATAACAGACTCAACAGTGAAATATTAAAATAATGAATGGTTGTTGAGGCTCGGGCGCGTCAGTCACTCGCTACGAATTTCAGAGAATGACAATTTAGATTTGCGGAAATTTCCCGGAAATACGTCACTTCCCGTTTGAAAATCTCATATTTCGACCGGAAGTGACGTCATGCCAGAAATACGGCACTTACGGTCGAAAAATGACTTTTTCAAACCAAAAGTAACGTATTTCCGGTAGGGAGTCACATTCGGTCGAAAAATGGTAATATCAAACCGGAAATTACGCAATTCTGGTGTGACGTCACTTCCGATTGAAGAATGAGGCTTTCCGACCGGAAGTGACGTATTTCCGGTATGCCGTCACTTCCGGTTGAATAATGAGATTTTAACCTGGCAGTTACATATTTCCGTTATGAAGTCACTTCTGGTCGAAAAATGAGTTTTCTGAACCGAAAGTGACGTATTCCTAGACGAAAAATAAGTTTTATTGCTCACGGCGATAGTGCACAATATGCTGTTGTGCTCCGTATTATTGTGCACAACTGAGACGCACACAATAGAAACAGATAGCGTATAATAGAATAGTTATCAGGGCCTAGGCGACCCCTAGAGAGAAACCCCCGGTTTCTTGAAAATTGGGACAAACAAACAAACAACTTTCGAAAATATGTATAAGATTATTATAAATATTATCATCACCATTAATACTTACCTGCGATAAAATATTTCTTCACGCTTATACCGTTAACCACACTAGCTGTTCGTACAATGAAAGATTGTAGCTCTGATGCAATTACGACAGTAGGACCACAATAAATTTGAAAGGTATGACCTTTTCAGCAGGGCTGTCGATATTAAATTATAGAGCTTATTAAGCCATGATGGCCTTAATAATTAACCCCTTTTATGCTCGTATATTTTACAGATGTCGCTTCCACATGGCACTATAATAGTCGCCAGACATCCAGACATCACATACAGAATCGGTCCAATCAGTGAGGGCTTGTGCTTCGCGCAAGTATATTGCAATTTACCCCTGATACCATACTGGGCGCCTCACTGACCGAAAAATGTTATTACATCTTTTTAAGGTAGTCCCTGCGCATAGTGTTCACTTCGCATAAGTTTCAGAGAAAAGGGAGGGAATTGCAAACACTTCTGGATGGTATAAAAATCTGAAACAAATCCAGCATATTAAAGGTGCTGAAAAGATTAATTTTGCATAATAATAATTCCAAAGTGTTATTAACAAATTGATGAAAAATAACATTTTCAACTAATAACCCGGAAACTTAACTTAAAAAAAAATTTTAAACATTCTTTAATTTTTCTCAATATGTATCAATTGTTTCAGATTTTAAGATCCGCTTTGAATTTTGTGACTTTCTACACATTCTTTTTTCACTAAAAAAATTCAAAGTAAATTTGGAAAAATTAAAAAATTCATACGTATTCAGTAAAGGGAGCGAACCATTTTCACAAAAAAAAAGTTAGGTTTCCGGGAGAATTGTTGAACAATTTTATTTGTCATCAATTTGTTAACAACATTCTGGAATTATTATTACGCAAAATTAATCATTTCAGTACCTTTAATATGCTAGTTTTTCACATTTTTAGACCATCTAGAAGTGTATGCAATTCCCTCTTGTTTCTCTGAAACTTACGCGAAATCAACACCATTCGCAAGGACTACCTTAATCGTGTCGTTTGAGTTGTCCAATGGAATCCTATGAAGATTCGTAGACCGACCTTAAAGTGCGGATTGCTTTTAATCGCATAAACACGGGGTTTATTGCGTGTATAGTTATGGTTTTTATAAACGACGTTATTAGCATCAGCAAATAAAATGCCCACAGTTTCTTCTCAAATTATATGAAAAATCTCACTTTTTCAGTTTTCATCGGTTGAATTTTCTCGAGAGAAGAGATGTAATAACTAATAAGTGTAATAAGCTTCGTATGACTTACGAACTAATGCGAATGGGTTTTGCACCCTCAACGTACACCCACCATCGAAAGATACGGACGTTATAATAATGCTTGAGATAATCAGAACCTCAGCAACTTCAGTTCGCAGCAATCAAGTTTAGATTCGCAGTTGACCAATTTAACGACCGTCTTACTTAAAGTATATATAGATCGTATTTTCTAATATTAGTAACCTAATTCCTAATCTGTAATAGCTCCATTAAATTACGTCGTTGACTCAAAATACCCAACCCCGAAACTCCTCGGAAGCAAGTGAAATCATTAACGCGACAGCTGAACGGGCTCTGACGGCGGTAATGAACTAAATGAATCTCTGGAAAGATAACCGACTCAAAATTTGCTAAAAATATAAATGAACTAATGTGAAAAGTGCCGTTAAAAATATAATGTTGCTTTCGTCAAATAGTGAAGTAAAATTAATCTCTGGAAAGATAAGAGAGTCAAAATTTGCTTAAAATATAAATGCACTAATGTAAAAAGTGTTAAAAGAGACTGGCTCTGAAACAACACAAGTCCATGCAAACAAAGTCTGTCGGTCGATAAAACGCGCATGTATCACTCACCGGTTGCAACCACTGCAGTAATATTTGCACGGTGTTGACATCCGGAGCCGGAGGCGGGGTCGGCGCGTTTTGAATGGCAGTCACTAGGTTTCTCGTCGCATCTTTGACGGAATCTTTCCACTCTGTACCACCGTCGGCCCCCTCAGCACAAGCGCCTGAAATACGAGACACGATGAAATTATACTACGAGGATCTCAAATAACATTAACATAAGTACGATGGTCGAGCGTAATTTTAGCTTATTTTATTTTTATCAGATGACTGAAAAAATGTTACTGGAGACGATACACGTATGAGCGCATTTTGAGTCGTACATCTTACGGTCAAACTTGAGATCGAATATAATTTCGTGCTCAGCCACGCGCATACCATAAAAATCATAAGATAATTCGGTAGAGGTCAGGGTCACACATGTGTCCACATACATCCGATCACCAGCTCAAAAAAGGTTTCTCGACGTCTTAGACTATTTCAAGAACTCTGAGATAATGATAATGATAATGATAATGATAATGATAATGATAATGATAATGATAATGATATGATAATGATAATGATAATGATAATGATAATGATAATGATAATGATAATGATAATGATAATGATAATGATAATGATAATGATAATGATAATGATAAATTTACCGGAAATAATGCCGTCCATTTGTAATAAAGCAGCCTCTAGCATCTTGCTGGCCTCAGATGAATTTTTTGTCAAGAAGGTCGTCGAATCGTTACTCTCTGTGCCGTTGCTTTCCTCACCCTTGCCCATGATCCGACTCTGCAACCAAATTTGTCTCATTCAGCGTCGTCCAAGATTATCACTGCTGAGTTCTGGCTCCGCAGAGATCAAAGTGACCAGATAAGTGTATATCATTCTTAATTATGAGTCTAGCCCTTCGTGATGCTCGTATCCGCGTGTCTTGTCTTTCGACTACTTTTCAAACCTGCATGTCCTGTACAGTGCCTAGTTGTGGATATGCCAGCGCAAAAAAAAAATATTTCCCACATAATTTAGATTCGTCAGTACATTGGCGACCCTGAGGAGATATCTGCATGAGAGTAAATTTCCTCAAGTTCTTACGGCTATGTCTTGCATCGCACAAACTTCGCTCGGGAAAGTTCGCTTAGATAATCAAATTCTAAAAGTGATTTTTGTTTCTAAAGCAGTGCGTTGTTAGAGCCTTGACACAGATGAAATTCGATGTCATCCGGATATTTTCGGGGTCACGTACATTGAATGAGTATCGAGCATTCAATAATTGTCCCAATGTCCCAGTGTGACATCACTCGTTGACACGAAACCTTTGCTCTACACTGTCAAAAAGAATTACTAAAAAAAGCTTCGTCTACGAGAAAGTAAAAACAGAATTAGTTTTTATGCAAAAACTGGTATGTTAAATTTTATGTACAATTTTGATGAAAAATTAATGTTTTGTGTACTAAAAATATTGGAAATACATCATTTTTAATGAAGTTATACTTTAATTTCATTGAAAAAGTATATTAATTCTTCATTACAATTGCACATTAAATCTAATGTACCAGTTTTTGCATAAAAACTTCCAATCCGGTTCATTAAATTTACAATTTTTTTTACAGTTGTAACGCTTCACTTCGGATGGTTCGCTCCTGAAAACACGCCTGGAGTGTTTACAGAAATTAAAAAAAAAATAATAACAAAAATTAGTCGGCTCTCAAATTTGGAATAAATTATAATAACTATGAGTGATTAATGAAATTTTTTTTATAAGTATCAAATTTAATTCGTAACGAGCAAACGAAAGTGAACACTTCACTGGTGTACAATAAAATTCAACTCACTAGCTCGAGTCCCGTTGAGTTATAGCGGTTTTTTAATTTACAAATCCATTCGCACGTACACACTACACATCCGGAACTGCGCATCCGGACTACGGCTTGAAATCGAATTTGTCAACGTTTTACACTATTTCAAGTACTCCGACACTAAAATCTAAATTGTAAAAAAAAAAAAATTCCCCATTGTATTAAAGAAAAAAAAATACGTTCGTACGTTTTTGCAGAGTGATGCAGTAATTCGTATGATTTGTAATGTTGAAAATATATATTCTTACCGCATTCGTCCATGTTAAGTATTTTTTGTACTAAAATAAATGATGCTGCGCCCGCGAGACGCGAGTTGGTTTTAAACGTTTTTAACAGCGAGCTGCACTTGTGAGGAATCGATCAACAGGTACTCGGGAGCAACGCCCAGCAGTTCGGCAACCATAGCGCCTTCCGTCCGACTGTCTCTGTCACTTCTCAGAGTTTCCAGCTCCCCTCGTGCGCTTCCCCCTCCCCTCTCTTACGCTCTATTAACCATTTCTCCGACAGCAGAGACACCCGTCGTCGCTGTCGTCCTCGGCATTCTTAGACCCCCACGCGGTAACGACATTTCATTCTTTCGACGCGTAAGTTCGATATTGACATCACCTCTCGTTCCTGGCTACTCGATATTATATGTTCAACATGTTTTCGACATGGATTATCATTAAGGAGAGTGAATTTGGGCAGTTGCTGAAAAAAAAAATTTCTTTCAACTTCCGAATAAAAAAAATTATGGTTTAAAAAGCAAAAAAGTTTAAAATAGCAACAATGCTCTTGAAGAGCGACTGGCGTTAATATTCGTCACCCCCGAGTGCGGCTACTATAAAAAATTCGTTGCCGCTCTTTAGACGACGAATTTTTTTCAAGTATTTTTTAAAATATATTGTTATGTAATGAATTGATTATTTATTATTTATTTATTTATTTAAAGATGTCAAAGATTTATTATGTTAATAAACGAATGTAAAAGGGATTTTTCCTGTCTATAAATAAATAAATAAATAAATATTTATATATCCAAATACTCATACACAACAGGTGGAAATATATAGCATTCCTAGCTTACGCTAAAAACAAATTATATCATATTTATTATGTTGGAATATTTTTATGCATAAACTCTCATAGATAGACGAGCGCCATGAAAAGTAGCAATATTGGAATAATATTTGCGACACGTGCAGGACATGTCGCAATTATTGCGCCGACTGCTACTTATCGTGGCACTTGTCTATGTGGACTGGTATATGTTATGTACAATTGTGATAAAAAAATTAACGCACGGTGCATTATAACTTAAGAAATACTTTAATTTCACTGTAAAAGTTACGTCAATTGTTATTCTGTAAATTAGTTCAACGTGATTTTTACATCGATTATGCATAAGGAGAGTAAATTTGGACGATGGTCTAAAAAAAAAAAATGTCATCTCCGGCCTTGAAAAATTCATCGTCTAAAAGGCAATAAAAATGTCAAAAAAGCAACAATGCTGTTGAAAACCGACTGACATTAATATTCGGCACGCCCGAGTGCGGCAACTATAACAAAATTCGTTGCCGCTTTTTACATGACCAATTTTACCCAAATACCCATACACAGCATGTGCACATATGTAACATTCCTACCTTGATTACACTGTACAAAAAAGTCATACGAATTTGAATGTACTGGTACTGAAATTCTTTATGCGTAAGCTGGCATATTACGTGCCATGTACAGTTGTGATGAAAAATTAATGTGCAGTATATTGAAAACTTCAGAAACACTTTAAATCCAATAATTTATTTTTATTTCATTGTAAAAGTATATTGATTTTTTATCAATTTGTAGAAGGGCATGTCCCGCTGAATAATAAATAAATCACGATTCTACATTCAATTTAATGTACCAGTTTTTGCATAACAACTTCCCGTTTAGTACATTACATTTACAATTTTTTTTTTAACAGTGTGACTTAGATATCGGAGCCACATATATTGTTTTCATATCCCGCCAGTACTCCAAGCTCTAACGGATGTGGGACACCTGAGCCGAGATGCGCCAGATGAAGGGAGAAATCCCGCTGGATGGTCTTTTCTAGCGCGCTACGTCATAGGGAAGGGAGGCCCTGACCTACCACAATCTCTCGTCACTCCGGTGGAGTTTTTTTCTCGTTGGGAATGCGAAATGTGTATCCCGAAATAATCACTCATCGTGAGAGAATTCCAAATTGATGGCTAAACATTTTTCAGGTTGAGAACATTGGAGAACCTGAAGGGTTATTTTTAGTAAAATTAAATATATTAAAATTTATCATAAAACGAGATGCTTCGAAAAACAGTTCTATCATCACTAAGCTATTTCGTAACGACGGAAAAATATCAGTAGTCGGTGGTAAAGTGCGAATTAATTTGGAATACTTTTTTGTGACCTAATAAATGAGATGGCGAAGTATATGCGGAGCAAACCATTTGCACCAAATACATTGATTTCACGGAATATTTAGGTCAAATCGTTCGCATACCTCGCGACCTCCATGGATTCGCGGACACTTGTTGCGTGCGCATGTTGTTGCGCAATCGGCGTCTATTCACAGATACTGCGAGATTTGAATGGGACTCAGAGCAGGAGAAACAATAAAGAAATCAATGGTTAATCGTTACATCCAGTAACGAAGCTAGTCACAACAGAAATATACAGATCACACCGACAAAAAAATAAGAATTATACGGACAAAACCAGAGTTCATTTGTTCCCAATAATAGGTGCATAGGTTTTTTAATCATCTATTGGTACAAAAGTGGCTTCATCAATAACAGAATTTTTTCAATATTGAATCATGAATCATCAAACCTATATTTGTTTCGTTTAAACAAAAAAAAAACTATCCACTTAACCAGTTCATATATGACCATTTAAATGATCATATAATAAAATAATTTACTGTGTCGATGAAGACACGTTTTCGTAAAAAAAAGAAATGTATGCAGTTTCCCAGTTATATACTTATTGTGATATACGCCATAAAACATTGACATCAATGTGAAATGCTTCGGTAAAAATTGCACAGAATTACCTCAATTGTTGCGCATCCAACTCCCGAATTCCTCTCGCGCCAATCTCGCAGGAATTTCACGTAACGGAAAGTTAATGGCCTTCCACGCACACAACCTTTGATCCAATTTTCGTTGTTCTACGCGGTCGGCGGAAAAAGTTTTTTTAAGGTCCCGTTCATCGACTGCGGTCACTCATACGCTATGAAAAGGCATTTCAGCACCCACCGCTTCTAAATATTATGATCGTACAGATAATGTAACAGGTTTAAACGAGGGCTCAAGGACGATTCGTTAATTAGAATTAAGGCTTTTCACTGTGCACGCGAACCACCGTAAAACGAACTGAACGTGTTTTACGCGAGAGGTTATGCGCATTTGCTAATATCTTTGCCAGTTCAATGATTTCAGTATCCATCAATCACTTTTCCTCCCGAATTTTCACTAGGCATTTTTATTAACGAATGATTCAAATTGGACGCATTTCAAATGTTCTAAACATTTCGATTTTCAATCAAATGTTATATTTTTCAATTGCATAGAAATCAAAATCGACTCAAAGAAACATCGACTTGATTCGAATTACGATTTGTATTAACGCTAGAGGTGCAATAGCAAGCTTTATAAATCGTGAGATCTAGGTTATGTATACTCAACAAGTGTGTACACTGTGAAAGACATCGGGACACGATGTTTTTGGTCGTATAAAAAAAATCACACTGGGATCAACAGATTCGTAAACAACACACGGGGAACGACGAGAACGTATTTTCGTGTCTACCTTTCAGCAAGGTAGAAAGATTCGCATAGATGGATTTGGGAATTGTAATCGTCGGACTGACGTTTACCTCGTTGAAATAAAAAGATTAAAGAATACCCTGGATACAAGTAAATCGCGAACTTTGCACACTCGTAACACCGACGTCGAGAGGCACCGAAAAGTCTGTCTCAATTTGCATAGCCAGATCGTTCTGTCAAGATAAATCAAGCGAGAATACGAAAGTTTGTCGAGGAACCAGCATGAGCGACGCGGAACCGCGAAGTCTGAGAAAACACGAAATTCAGACTGTACACACCTGGCCCGCTACTGGTTCTGGACGATTCTTTCGTGTTTGTATTATCGTTCCGTAGTGTTGTGCACACCGTCGAGACGGGCATTCGCGAAAACAAGCCTACGCACACATTCTCGCACGCGACACGATGTGTGACGTTTTGACAAGCTGTCGAAGTGTAACGAGAAAGCGCTGCCAATGTTGGCAAAAAAAAGTGAGGTTATGAGAATCCCTTTATTAACAAATATGCGCAATATCAAACGTACGAATCGCAACAAAAACTCGTGCAATGTTCACTTCGATTCTGTTTTTACTGTCACGACGGACTTTCGATCGCAATGGTAATTCACAAATCGATAATTAACCGAGAACTTAAAGACGATGCGATTGGCAACAGTGACGAGGCGATATTGGTGAACGAGAATATACGGATAACTCGCACTTCCGTTACATTTTATTTGTGTTGCCTGTGTGCGGACGATCGTCGTCGCCGTCGTTGTACAAAAATAAAAAAAGAGAATAAATAAAGGGTTAGAAAAGGATGCGCGCATACGACAGCGGGTAAAGGTGGTGCACGTGAGGACGGGTGAATTCGTCGAGTGATCCGAGGAGAAGGCCCGTCGCCCGTGGAATGTCAGTGAGTATCCGTATATATTATCAACGATTTCTCGTGTATTTCCATTGAATATCCGAGCCAGCAAGGAGATCTGTATTTTTCCATTATCTTTTTTAACCGTGATTAACGATACTATTTTATATACAAATACTACCGTCGCTGTGTCTATACTTTCGACGGAAAAGCCGCGAAAACTACGTCACGAGTGACGGATTCGGTCAAAACTGGGACAAAGTGCAGTGCACTCTGGCATTGCGCTCTACCACCAGGTGTTTCTATGCCGTAATCTTCACAGGATTGGGTAATATACCACCTCTCGCCGAGTACGTACCATTGCACCTTGCTCTCGAATAACTCTCGACTCTCTCACCGCACCAGGCGAATACATTCTAGTGCAATCTGCTATTAGCTATTTTTCGCGAAAATAGGCGTTTCGACGACGCTCTTGTCAGACACGGCGGGTTTACATTATCGCGCACTGACAGGTAGACCATTCACGGAATCGTCCTGGACAATCGTCAAATTTCTTTTTGTGACTCAAATTTCACACACACTTTTTCTGTCCCATTAACTTTCCAATATTCCCGATACTTTGCTTTCCCAATTTTTTTTAACCGTACCGACGTCTTTTTTAACCCCTTCGACGAACTTTTTATTGTCTTCCGTTCGTTTTTATATATCGAGAACAATGTTCACTGGAACGGTGATTTGTGCTGAGGATTTCGATAAATACGCGCCTCGAATATGTGGAACACAGTGACACTTGTATTCGATAGTTTTAAATTAATCGGCTAGACACAAACAATTAACATTTTTTTTTTATTTCGTTTATTTTCTCCAATAAAATTGTATTTCTTGCGATCCACCCAGTTCAGTGTAAAGTCATTTTACATTAATTTGCTCGTTATATTTCTCCAACACTGACTATATCCGCAGTGTTAAACTTTTGGGTGCCGTTGCTGCAAAATCGTGATATCGCAGCCTTGGAACACAAATGGTTCGAGCCATTAGTCGGTACGGTGGTTTTAGAGGTGCGGCAAGCCACTCGAGGTTCATCGGTTACCTCAATCAAATTCCAGAATTAAATGATAAATCTCAGTATTATTGGTACATCGAGAAGTATTGCTGATTCTCGAAGATTCTAATTTTGACGTGTCATTCTGTGTTTGAAGTTAATTCTGTGTTATTTATTTATTAGTTTACAGGATAAATTATATTGAATTAGAACAGCTCATTTAATTGGAGCATTCCAGTCGTCGCTTTTGTTGTTGTCCTCCCGAAGAATGCTGCTACAGAAGTGGTGTACTTTAACATTGACAATATTCGTTTTTTTTAAATTCAGGTGTTGGCGCTGCTAAATTGTATTACAGCCTCGAAACGAGTTTGGTTCGACGAATTTGTTGATAATGCATTTTTGGATATACAGCACATGGTTCAAGGTTTATCGTCTACCTCGAGCAAATGCCAGAGTAAAATGTTAAATATCAGTGTTATCAGTTCATTTTGAAGTTTTCTGAATTCTCGATTATTCAAAATTTGATGTCCCATGCCATGACTGAAGTTAATTCTGCGTTATTTGATAAAATTATAATAGCTCGTTCAATGAAAGCATCCGAGTCGTCGCACTCGACGTCGTAATCCCAAAAATGCTACTACCAAGGCATAGACTTTTTTAGAATGGAAAATGTTTTGATTGGCTTAAGATAAAAAAAAGTAGGCCGTGCTACGGAATGAAGTTTTAATAAATTTTAATTTTTTGATTGTAATCTTTTCAGGGTCGATGAGGGATCCACGATAGTCCCATCGGTCGGTATCATGTCGGATGGGCTCGACGGCGGCGGCGGGGAAAATGAGGTAGATTCTCATTCCTCAGTTAACGCGGAACCCGGCGATTCATCCAATAACAGAGAGGACGAGTCGCTAGACCCGGACAACGAGGGTGCTCTCAACACAAATTACGACAGCAGCGACGGAGCTGTTCCAGCTTTCAGGTCTCTAAAGAGCTTCGGCGTGTCTAACTAAGCACAGTCCCAGTAACTTATTTTATTTTTGTATTTATTATCAACGGGACAAAAACCCCTTTACAAAACCAAAAAATTGATGGTCAATAATTTTTATCAAATAAATAATTACATTTTTTATAGCATATAAATTTTTTTGTCGTGTATTTCAAAATTATATGACAAACGTGTATGGTATATAGCACATCATATATATTTATTTATATTAATTTTTCAGGAACTATCGAAATATCACACAATCGCCGATAGATCGATACAATGCTACCTGCTGCTGCTCATTTAAAACCTAAAAAAACAGCCAAAATCTGCAGATCACTGAGTTATTTCAGATTTTTCATACTGATTTTCCTTTATCTGGATTGATAACTTAGATTTTGATTTTTTCATGCATTCCCGATAGCTCATTGTATAATAACAAGTTTAGAATCTCCTTACCAAAATCACGGAGGGGGGGGGGGGGGGGAGAATGGACAATTTTGGTGCAACATAAACGAAATAGCTTGTAGTATATTTTCTCTAACGATACATTTTTTTAACTGCAGATGCGACCGTTGCGACAACTACGAAACGATAAACAAGACAGCTTTTGGGGCCCATCAAGATCAATGTCTTGCGAGTGGTGAGGCAGGAGAGAGTACCGAGGGCATAGAGGGAACGGAAAACGATGGCGACGGGGAGGAGGGACACTCCGGTCACAGATCACACAGAAAGATGTTCGAGTGCGACGTTTGCAACATGAAATTTTCCAATGGGGCTAATATGAGAAGACACAAAGTAATGTATCCGCTATCCAAGATTGATTTCTTTATTTTTATTTCAGTAAAATGTTTGCTGTTGCTACTGCATGCGTAAACAACCGATGTTTGTATTTCTCAGTACAATGTTACAGGCAAACAATTGATAGTTTTTCTTTTCTTTTAGATGCGACACACCGGCGTTAAACCGTATGAGTGTCGGGTGTGCCAGAAGAGATTCTTCCGGAAGGATCATCTTGCCGAACATTTTACGACCCACTCGAAAACGTTGCCTTATCACTGTCCGATATGTAACAGAGGTTTCCAAAGACAGATCGCTATGAGAGCTCACTTTCAGAACGAACACGTCGGTCAGCACGATATGGTTAAATCGTGTCCGCTGTGCAACTACCGAGCGCCCACGATGAAATGTCTCAGGTTACATTTTTTCAACAGGTTCGTAAAAGAACAGATTTTTCCTAGTTAGGTCAGCGCCTTAATTTATGCTCCCTTTCTGATTCTCGCATACTTATAATTGTTTCTTGAACTGGATAGGATATTAAAAAAATGTATTTTACATATGGCATTTTTTTGTTCGTATAGACACGGTATCGATTTGGATAATCCGGGACCAAATAGTTCAACATCTATAATGAATAGTTGTTCACCCGGCGAGGCGATGCCTTCGGCTCCGTTGTCGGACAGCGGTGACAGCACTGGGAATAGATCCGCTGACAACGCGACTCCTCCCATGCACTTTCTCACTCCTCACGTCGAAATATCTATACCGTATCCCGAACAAGCCGCCGGGCAGCGCGATCAAAGTCCTGCACCGTTGAACGGTGATAGCCCGAACAGCCCGCAGAGCGCAGACAGTAACAGCAATGCTCCGAGCAGCAGTCACCATCAGTTGTCGATCAACACTGCGGGAACTCATCGGTATGATCTGTGAACATTTTGGCCACAAAATTTAATTTGACCCGATGATATATCGCGTTACTATTTCCCAAAGATTGGCAATTCAGCCGATTATAAACAAATATTCTTACCAAAACAAACTTCAGTTGAATGTCGTTCAATCTAAGTAGCGCTGCAAAAAAAACCTGTGCAGTGTGTTCTATCACAGCTTTATACAGTAGAATTCTGATTAACCGGACTGCTCGAGAATTGAAGGATCCACGAGGACAAATCACGGTTAATCCGCATTTCGAGCCACGTCTTTTTATTTCGACTGATACACTTAAAATTTGATACATGATGAATTGACATATAACTGACACGATAACTATTAAGTATAAGTATATAAAGTATATAATTTTTCAGAAGCGTGAGTGGAGGGGATGAAGCAATAACGCCATCGATATCGCTGATACCGATAAAACAAGAGCCGAACAGCAACGGGATGGACGATAGTGGGGCGACATCCAGCAACCTGTCGGCACTTCCTTCGTTGATCAAGGTATCCCCGTTAAAATCGTTGCTGCGTGACGATCTGCGTCGAAAATTAACTTCGAGCTCGAACAATAATCACAGCAGTAACAATAACAACAATAATGGTTCGAGTGGTAATGCTCATTCGCGGGGCGAGCCACCGACGTCCACGAGGCCGGATCCTCGTACAAGCGGCTTGCAATGCACCCACTGTAGAATCACCTTTCCCGACCAAACTCTTTACTTTTTGCACAAGGGCTGTCACAGCGACAGCAATCCGTGGAAGTGCAATATATGCGGCGAGCAATGCTGCAACCTCTATCAATTCAATTCGCATTTACTGAGCAAGAGTCATCAGTAGTGAGAATAAGGATTTATGGAAATGTTATTACAGTTATTGGTATTTACCGGTCGATTTGCCGTATCGGCCGTTTCGATTACCTGACTCGAAGTTACTCGTACAGCACGGATATTCAGTGCTGACAATTCTCTTGTGAATAAGAATTAATATTTAATTGACGGTGGGAAAGAAAATGACGTGAAAAATGTTATCGCGTGTCGTGAATATCGTGTGCTGTATTGGTAAAAAAATGTATAAAATAATCGTCGACGTTCACTTAGTGTCGTCACGAATTTCGTGTAACGGGACAAATCGTGCCTTTATTAACGTCGAAGAAGCAGACAAACCGATAATGATAATGGATTTAAATGAGAGAAAGAGAAACAGAAAGAGAGTAAGGAAAAGAAATATGAAAAAATAATTTTGCCAACACTCACTCGTCCATCGTGCTATCACCACACGAGCGATCCGTCCAGTAGGGCTTCACCGAATTATTCCAAGCTCTATTAACGTAGTCTTTAAATTAGTCTATAGACGAGAAATTATTAGGGCAGCAGGATCGGAAAAGTCATTTCGTTTTTCGCAAAAACGTAAAATTCTATTAGCTAGATACACTGCGACAGATGAGAAGAACAATAAAAGATTCAACTTATATCAATTACAGTGAAAACTAGGGAAATATGAGAGGGCCGAGTTTTAGCGACTTTATAGACGATATAATTGAGTCAGGTATTTTTCGAATTCTTCGAAATATATAAAAACGCTGTTACGAGAAATTGAAAAAAAAAAAATCGGAAATAAATATGAACTTTTCTTTTCGTCAGATTCTGTCGCTTCTGAAGTAGTTTATATTGGTATGGTGTTCCCACCGTGTACATTCCGTGAAGACACGGTTATATATACGAAAATGTATAATTGAATATGAATTTTGACCTTATCGAATGCCATAAGTCAAAAAAATTTACATTTTCTCTATCAAATTGCGCTTACGTACGATACGTAAAAAAAAGTTCACTTTTTTCATGTACATAGCTTAAATATGCTCCAAATTTATACACACGTGGTCATCTGTCTTTTTTAATGCTGGAAGACTACTGAGCGAACTACATTTCTGAATTTAGAGAAGCATCAAATTTATTTTTGAAATGGTTAAAAAAAAGTTCTTTAAGATCGCTGTACTCATGACTTAAAGTGTACCTGTGAAGCCAGAAGTCACGTCATGCAAAATTGTGGTCCAAGTAATCTGACATTAGCAACGAAAAAAACTTTCACCGTCATATTGAACAAGATAGACTTTACAATTCCTTTCATAAGGTCAAACATTCTTATATAATTATATATATATAATATATATTATTATATATTAATTATATGTATATCGTCAATTCATACATAAACATTTTCCCTCGGGATTTTCGATCAATTACCGTACCATATAGGCTCTAGACTCGAGCACTTCTACCTCTCTGTCAGCGTTTCTCTCACGATGCCTCAAAGTGCCGTATGATAGTCCTTTCCAAACACTTTTCGAATTAGCCGAATATTGTATAGCATACCGAAGTGTGATCCAAGTATCGACTTTTAATACGAGCTTACTCTTTAGACCTCGGCAGCATCGCTCGCGGAGCGAGAGGGCTGTAAGGTGTTTCCGTCGTGTACCTTTCGATTCCATAAAGCACCGTAATATCAGCTTTGGTCATACCATGATATTTCAAATGCCGCATAATAGTATTTTTCCACACATGACTAATCTAAGCGCATCTTGTTGTTCCTCGCCTTCATGTTTTTTGCACTTCTCATAGTTTCGAGTATCAGCGTGTAGGCCGTTAAGAATCAAAAGGGCGTAACTCCCATGTTAAAGTATATGCGTTAGAGGCCCCTTTGCTTCTCAGCTGTCGATGTTGTGCTCGTTAGGAGAATGGAGAACAATTAATTGGGACAGAATTTTTCGTCTCGCCCTCGGACAGCTTTAGCTTTCTTTCAATTAAATCATGGCCTTTTTTATACTCGTTTTGTTTTTTTTGTTTTTTTTTTTATTGACATTCAATGGATCGCTCGAACCGTTTTGGCTTCACATGTTGTTTTTGTTAGAGAATTTTTCTGGCGAACATTTTTTTTTCTTTTTTCTAGCTTTTATTATCTCTTTTGAGATCAAATGTCGCATTAAATCAATTAATTCGAAGTTAATTCGAAAAGTAATATATTTGTTTAGCCGCCATAAAATACTACGTAAAGGCTATCGAGTTCCGAGATGTATCGGCATAATTGTGCGTCAAACTTTCGTTTTGCTTCCTCATAGAGGAAGCTTTGTTTCTTTTGTCAAACATCCGAGGGATTTCGGTGACGAAATGTTATGTCTCACAGAAATTGGCTCGATTCCAGTAACTTGAGTCGCTTTGAATCGGATGGTGCTGCAAAAAAATAATAGAAAATCAATCTGTGTTACCGGCTACACTTTCGCGGTATCGGAGCGCGTTTCGTGTAGGTTTATAGTCTGCAGGAAGTATACTGTCTACCCGAGAGGCTCGTTCAAATTTTCAATTTTCACGCAAAGTTTTTAGATAACAAAACGAAAAAGAAAAGACCAAGTCCACAGTGGTACCTTGGATTAGTTAAACGAGAGTCGAGGTTTTCCGCGTTTCGCCTCTGATTCGATTAATATTTTATATATAAATATTTGTACAAAAGAGTGTTAGGGAAAAAATGAACGTGAGCGATAACAATTTAAATAATATAGGGTATGTATATCTCAAAAGAGGTATATATGCATATATATATATATAAATATATATACACACACACACACACACATAAACACTTTCACGAATATATTATATGAAAACACATATATAATTTAATCTATCTATACATATATAAAAATATATATATACATATATATTTAACTGCCTCATGGAGAAGCGACACCGACACTTATTGTACACACAAAACACTGCTGTAAATGGTTGTAGTTATTTAATAACTATTCTGTATATCGAGGAATATTTAATATTATTACGATTTATTTATTATTACGTAAATAATTTATTGCCTTGCATTCCAAGAACGACAGAAAAGAAGATATATTATTTAAATTAAAGTAACGAAAACCAACAACGGGTCAGATTTACGTAAGTGGACGATAAAGGAGAGCTTTTTTGTTTTTTCTGTTTTTTTTTTTTGAAAATTTATTGGTACTCGGACCGAATGTACGTTCGCGCATACTAGACAACAATGGTCTGTTCGCTGGGCGAATATAAATAACAATTTAGCCCGTTAAACGGTATCTTTGCAGCGGTTTACCAAACAATTAATTAATATACGTGGCGAAAGTGCTTCGACATTCGTAGGGCAAATGAAAATGAGTTGTAGATTAACGGTTGTTGCGTCACCAAATGAAAATATATATTGCAGCCTGTTGAAATGTTTTCATATATCTGTCTAATTATTATAAATTGTTCATTACAAATGGGTTCGTTCATCTTATTGCAATACAGTTTGTTAACAGGTTCACTGGTATACGAAGAAAACGTACCGCTGACTAATGGAACATTTCAAATTGAAAATGTTTTTATTTATATATATGTATATGTATATACTTAATCAATTTTCTTTTTTTATTTATCTATATTTTTTGTTAAATATCAACTAGTCGAGATTGCCGTAGACCGGTCGAATATTCATTTACGTGTCGCCGCGTTATCTTTTTGCTGACGTACATTTATTTTGGCGTCCAAACTACGTAAATTTGTTTTGTTAACAACTCGTTAACCTTCAGTTATTTTATCGCGCAAACGTTTCTATTAAACTTTTTTTTCGCGAACTAAAAAAATATTCCCAAATCGCTTTGCAATTTCCTTTTCAACAGTGAACCTGTTAGAGAACAAATGTTTTTCCAACCGTGTTGACAGAGCCCCTTTGTCGACAAAACTTCAAATCAATAACTATTCGTATCGTATTAAAATGTTAAACTCGATCTAGTTATCCATCACGCGAAAACCGTTCATTCACCGAGCCCGTTGGAGGGGCATTGATGTTGCAAAGTAAACTTTTAAACACCGTAAAGTGACCAGCCGCGTGTTCATCATATTTTTGTTGCAATTGTAAAAAAGATTATAACGACCAAGTAGAAGAACGACAATGGTGATTATTCGAAGAGTTTGACAAGTGCCTGATCGGAAAGGTCATTTCGTACGGGTTGGGAGGAAGTTTCTGTTACTCATCTTGAGAAAAACTTAAACCGAACTGCGGTTATAAAAGAAAAATTAAAATTTTTATTTTCGTACTACGGGCATTACTGGTCTTAAGTAAGATTCACATGTTTGATGTTCGAACTTACGCACGTGCAACACAGTACAACATTATTATTAGCACATGTTAATTCATAGATATATATCACGCATGAACCATGGTAGCCGGCATCGCTAAGTTAAATTGTGTAACGTCCCATTAAATTCAAAACACTGTGAAAATTCTGTACTGTACAAATTCTCTGTCAAACTTCGATTGTAAATGAAAAATTAAATTAACGGGAATAATAATAAATCGACAAATTGACCAGATGCAAGCTCGAGCTAAGAGATAATTTCGGGAGAGGGTAGATGCGCTTTACACTGTGATCACGTTTACAAAGAAAAATAGTCTTAACGTTAGAGAATATAGAAGAAAAAAAAAGGAGCGAAGGTTTTGCTTGAGACTACGAAAATATGATGAATACCACGAACCAACAACAAAAACCTCTCGAAACCGTATAAGAAAAGTAAATTTAATAAAATGAGCCTTAGGTGCACGCCCCGCCCACTTACTTATACGATATGTAAAAGTAAAACTATTTAATTGTATAAGAAATGAAAAAAAAAATTATTGTTGATGTTACTATGGTGTAATGGGTACAAGCTAAATACATAAAAATTATGTATATAACGTGACGCTAGAAGCCTTTCCTTTCAAATTCCCTACAACTGGGTCCACACTGAAGCGACTTCTTGTTTTTTTCGTCGGTGAATGGACAAGTGAAAGATAAATGTTCGTAACTAATGAACCGTCTACATATTCACAGAACTTTGTGATCACATTCGCTACCGTGCTTCAAAAAGGTGCAAATAAAAGATAAGCTCGGATTAGTTTTTAAAATATGTAAAACGGATCGTGTGGTAACCTACGTGATTCGGTTCTCTTTCGTGCTCCGTTTTATTTGTACGTCTGGAGATTGGACCATTTGGACGACGTGTATATATAGTTTCGCCCTCGCTTTGTTTATCTTTCGAAGAATCCAACAAACTCCCAGTTTCCGCCAGCGAGTGGAATTTTCAACAGCTTGTTCCAAGACCTACTTCCCTCCAAAATCCAATCATTTTCCGTCTCTGTTTGTCGACGTATGGCTGGCGGGGATAGAGTCATAGTCTAGAGTACGATCATTTTTATGTTTGTCAATTCATCCGATTCTGCCACTAGTTGCATTGGATATAATTTCCAAATGCATTTCAGACGTGTCACATACGTTCCTTTACACACTCTTCGATGTTCTTTAAGGATGCTTCACACGTACATTCCCAAACAAAACTCTAATTCGATAAAAATTTCTGTACTTCGCGATATGCCAAAAATCTGAATAAATCAGCCGTGTTAATGATGTCAAGACCTTTTTTATAATTTGATTTTGCATAATAATAATAATGCCAAAAATGTAAGTTATTAACAAATTATTTAAAAATAAATTGTTAAAATAAGACCAGAAAACCTTTTATTTTCTCGTTTTAAATTAATCTTGTGATTTTTAAAAATGTATATGAATTTTTGCAGAATTTCCTTACATTTCAAATACGTTTTTCGAAAATTTGAAAAATCGATGCAAAGGCACGAACTACGGATACGTTCCTGTATCACTATTCCACAGTACACACTAAAAGTTTCGAGGCGATTGCGCCAACAGTTCCGTAATTATCCGTTAAAACATTTTTTTTTTAAATTCATAAATGTAAGAAAAGTCTGAAAAAATGCACGTAGCTTTTAGAAAATCAACGCATTCATTTAAAAACAGAAAAAACGGTTTACTAATTATTTATTGAACAATTTCTTTTAGCCATTTGTTAATAACTTTTTGACATTATTATTATTGAAAGTTAATGTTCTTGGCATCTGCAATACAGATGATTTTTTTCAGATTTTTATACTATTAGGAAGTGTAAAAAATGTTCACTGAATCCCACTTTTGGCTGTCAATGTACGTGTGATGAATCCTTACTCGACTTCAATTCTACCACCAGATGTATTTGGGATAATTCCATACATTTCTTGTTTAAGTCTGTCACGCGACTTCAGTTTTAAAAATCTTTTTTACCGGAAGTGACTTTATACCGGCACCTCCGGTTTCAAAATCTCATTGCTTGACCGAAAGTGATGTCGCATCGGAAATACGTCACTTCCGGTCGTAAAATGAGATTTTCAAACCGATCGTTTTCGGTATTCATTACGTATTTGTTCATCCCACGATATATCGTCACTATACACATTGTGGTTTCACAATCTGTTTTGATACAGGAAGTATTGGAATGATGGAAAGCAACAATTTCGAGACATCAAGGTCAGAACGTTCAATATTGCTGATAAAAAAAATTATGTTAAAAAAAAATCACAGACCAGTGAATCTGTCCGTGGGAATCTTTATTCAATAAATGTTTTTATTTCATTAATATCGAACAATATGTTTGTGAATTAAACGAATTGTCAGAATTCACATGGGAATAATTTACTCGTAGAACGAAGATCCTATAGAACCTCGTCGAAATAACAGCTATTGTAATAAGACTCACGATTTGTTTACGTCGATAGAAAAATATTTATGTTTCTCTAGAGTGTACGGATTCACGCTCCAGCAAGGTTCAATGAGAATGGCGCAGAAGTTTTTTTTACGATCTATCCTCGATTTGCCTTGTGACTGAGGACCCTCTCGATGTTCCGATGGATTCGTGCAATCTGCACGCGTTTGCTTCTCGGTGTCTCTCTCTCGTCGATATAGAGGTTGCCATTGGTTTCCGGCCACCCGGCTCCAACCGCCGGAGACTCGCGATTCCGATCTGTGGGCAAAGAACGGACGCGACCGTATGTGCCAATTAACAGTCGACTCGAGTTGTTCGGTACAGTGCTTGAATAAAGTTATCGCTATACCAATCGCATCTCCCAGTGCGCCATTGCATCTCCTGGCCTTCTATTCGTAACATAACCGTCATAATATTATCATGAGGGTTTTGTTATGCATCGAAGGCCAGGAGATGCATATATATATCGTTATATATAAACACGTATCATCGTGCGTTGTCGTAAGAAATTACGGGTCGACTTGCATGAAATGCCACATCAAGATCTTTTTTTTTTACCGTTAAGTAACTTCACTGAAAGAAAAAAAAGTTATTCATTGAAACCGACACGTATATGAAACAAAGGTTCGTTTCTGTTGTAGAGATTTCAATACCGGCAGCCCAAATTCCCAAAACTGAATCACAAAGTGTAATTAGTACAGAAAGTAAATTATACTTAAAGTAACTTTATAATAATTTAGTCAAATACAATTAAATGTCGATGCAGTAATTTGTAATTAAATCAAGTTTGATTGAATATTGCCGGTGTAATAAGAAATTGCATTTTTGACAGCTAAAAATTTGTATACATTTACGAGTTGTCGTGTATCCAATTTCAAAACAAGATCATTTTTTTCAGTGAAATAAATTCACTGGACTTGAAAGGTACTTATGAAAACCGACATGTATTATACGAAGCAAAGGTTCCAGTGGTACAGTTTACACTACCGGCAGTTGAAATTCTCATAACTAATCACAAGTATAATTTGTACGGAAAGTAATTTATACTTTAAAAAATAGTATGTTAATTTAGTCGAAATTCAATTACAGATCGATGCAGTAATTTACAATTACATCAAGTTTAATTGGACATTGTTGGTGTAATATGCATTAAAATATATTTTGATAATGAAAAATAAAAAAATTTGTATACAAACACATATTATCGTAAGAAATTACGAGTCGACGTATGAAATTTCAAAATAAGATAATTTTCCAGTGAAATAAATTCACCGAAATTGAAAGTTATTTATGAAAACCAACACGCATACGAAGCAAAGGTTCGTTCCTGTGGAATAATTTTCAATACCGGCAGGTCGAATTCCCACAATTAAATCGCAAGTGCAATAAAGTACCGAAAGTAATTATATATTAATTTAGTAAAATCCAATTACAGATCGACGCGGTTACTTGTAATTAAATCAACTGTAATTGGATGTAGCCGGTCTAATTAATATGCAATTGTCATTTTTGACATTCAAAAATATGTCCATCTCTGTTTGTAGAACATCGCGGGACACTAAACGTTGAATGAAAGCCGCGAATGGAGGGGCCGCGGTAACGAGCGAACGCTCGTCCAGCCGCATGTACCCGCTCCTCTTTCCTGTCTCGCATTTTCTCTCATTCTATCTCACAGCCCGCTCGGTCCTTCCGTCGATCGCATTCGCATTCGTTGCACGAATCCCGCGTAACCGTTTCTCTCTCGAGGACGCTCATTCAACCCGTGCGTGTATTGCTAACCGAATCGATAATCGTTCCTCGCTTTGTCACCTGTACGTTTCACTTACGTTTCTAGCGTATACTTTATGGCTCTGCCAATTAACAAAAAAAGCGGTCGCGAGGTTTTCGGCATCTTGCGGAATGTTCGATAAATAAGCGGAAATAAAAATTAGGAGCAATTTTGAACCTTCACTCCATCGACGTTTCCCAGTTTCTTCGAAAAAATGTAGTTTTTGGCGATATAAAGTGATGTATTTTTTTTCGGCATTTTTTTCCGACGCAATTACTGAAAATTACGATACATTTTTTTTAGGTCTTGACAAACGGAATCTTATACAATTTGAAAATCTTGCGTATAAAATTTAAATTGCAGTATGATCGGAATGCGGAAAAGTAAAGTAGGCGCTCGAGGAAATAAATAAATTGAGAAAAGAAATGTAAGTGGATACTCGAGGAAATAATTAAATCCAGGAAAAAAATTAAAGTAGGTACCCGAGGAAATAAATTGCCACTTGCAACTCTTACCCAAGAGATTCTCGAGGTATTGGCACCTGATCTTGGGGTCACCAGGGTTCTTCGGCCCGCCGGCGCTCAGTTCAGAGAGTTCAGTCTTCATCATCAGGTTCAGCCTTGCCGATATTTCTTCGAGACCCGCTGGAAAATTGAAAGATCCGTTATTTTTTGTTTAATAACTGGACCCAGATTCACAAAAAAGTGGCCGGGTTAACAAACTATTTTACATTCTTAATTCTAGGATTTATGATAAACCGCATTTTTTTGGTCAATTTATCATTAAATCTTATTAGCATTTTGGTACAAATGCATTAGCACGAATAAACATTTAATTAGCATTCTCATATTGTTGTCATTCTAAGCGTACAACCACGAGCCGTCAATAATCCTCATATACTTTCAAAGTACAAATTTGTTTTTAAAAATTCGGCGGCATGGAAGTTAGCAACGTTGCTCCAATGGTATCATTGACAGCTGTCACTTCTCTCAAATAGTTTATTTTCTGGCGAAACGATATCAAAAAATGTATTCTGTTATATTGCATTATTATTATATATGTATTATTATAATTATTATAAATATTGATATTATTATATTACATTATATTGTATTTTCGGCTCGCCAGAAAAGCAACTTTCTGCGAAACGTGACAGCTGTCAATAATTTCGTTGGAGCAACGTTGCTAACTTTTACGCCTCAAAATTCGAAGATGACGGATATAAAAACAGTCGGTTCAACTTTAGCAGGCGTTTGGACGTAATTTGGGATATTTTCATCGTGAAATAATGTATAATAATTATCATCCATTGAATGTGTTTCCAACGAAGATGTCTCGGTTGGAAAGTGTGTCGGACGCGGATAGAGGGAGGCCGTCGATATATTCACGGCGTGAACTCTCGCCCACATTCCCACGGACGAAACGGCAAACGTGCTTCCCGAACACTTCTCGGAATGGATTGGCCGAGCGGCGTCTTTTTTATCGGACCTTTGATCCGTAAGACTGATTCCGACTACTCCGGATGAACAAGGATATTGATGTGGCCAAGCATTCGAAGAATCTGAGCCACACGTACCGCGGTGTGTACGTCGATATACTGTAAACGAATTTTATAGCCACTTTTGCGAAGCAACGCTGAAGGGTCTATTCTACTCCATTCTATTTACTCAGTGCAATTCGCTATTGGTCGGCAAATTGCTGGAGATTATGACTGAAAACAAATTATCGGTCCAGTTCAACTTCAGTCTGTTGCATTAAATTCCGAGCTCCGGGCCGCTACGACTTTTGACTCCGATAAGTGTTTGATACACTGATAAAAAAGTACGATCGAATCAACTAAGATTCGGACAGGGACGTTCAACTAAATATTTTGTTAGTACTGCCAAAAAATTGATTTGTTCAACAATTTGTTGGGTGATTTTATCAAAATATTTTTGAGTCATCAAAATATTTTGTTCGACCAACTAAATATTTATTTGAATGTCCCTGCCCGAATCTTAGTTGATTCAACTGTACTTTCCTATCAGTGTAGTCAGTAAAAATAGGTACCAACGTTTCTTGTCCACGAACGTCCACAATTCTTTTCATGTTAACTGTACAAAAAAATCTTGTCCATTTTACAAGAACATAATTGTGGAGATTTGTGGACAAAAAAAGATTTGTTAAATGTACACATCTTTTTTACTGTGTACGCATTTATTTGAAAGAATTGAAATAACAATAGGCGCCTCCAAGCTTTCGGCTATCTATTCCGAAAGTGAATGCAGGATCGCCATGAAGTATGAATACCAAGAGAC
The DNA here is from genome assembly GCA_030522665.1 of Ichneumoninae sp. A BG-2022a. Taxonomy (NCBI): domain Eukaryota; kingdom Metazoa; phylum Arthropoda; class Insecta; order Hymenoptera; family Ichneumonidae; species Ichneumoninae sp. A BG-2022a. Next base: position 5,407 of record JAPYZC010000572.1, on the reverse strand, counting down.
ACGGTAGTGTCACGACGCCAGACAAAAAAAAGGGCTTGGCGAGAACGAGAGCGACCGTGTATATTCTGTTATAGAGGTGGGCACTACTTAAGGTAGTACTGGCGGTACAGACCCGCCAAATGTGAGTTTCAGAGACAATTACGAACACTTCTCGATGGGATGAAATGCAGTGAAAAAATCAAGTGTATGGGAGGTGCTGCAAAGATTGTTCTTGTGAAATAATAATTCCAATTTGTCATTAACAAATTGAAGATAAAAATTATTATGCAACAAATTATCCAGCAACTTAACTATTTTCCTTCATAAAAACAATTCTTTTATTTTTTAAGATTGCGTTTTTTCACAGCTTGAACATAGCAAAAAATATTAGAAAAATAAACGAATTGTTGTATTAAATTCCAAGCTCTGGGCCGCCTACGACTTTTGACGCTGATAACTGTTTGATACGCAATTATATTTAAAAAATTGGTATGATAATCGGCGCTTCCAAGCTTTCTGTTATGCGATTCCGAAAGCGAATGCAGGATCGCGATGAAGTATGAATATAAAGGAACACGGTAGTGTTTCGACGTCAAACTAAAAAAGGGCTTGTCGAGAACGAGGGCGAGCATGTACATTCTGCTATAGTGGATTTTTATGAGCCCGCGGCTAATTATGACCGACGGCATCGTGGTTGCCGGTCGTACGGGCCATGAGTTAGACGTGAGACGGGACATCCGGGGCCCGGAAGATCGAGCCAGGATAACGCGGAATATGTTGTCTCGCATTTTAAAGTATTTCGCATCGTCACCCGTCTTTCGCCGATTTCTCACCATAGCCATTGCAGATACTTTATCTGCATTGTAGAAACAAAACCAATTTATATAAAACGCCAAAAAAATGTTTCGGTATTGCATCGGAAGAAAAGGAAGGTCTTTCTTACACTTTTATTAACCAAAAACCGACCGAAAACCGATCGTCAGAAATGGACGTTTTACCGACTGCCATTTGGATCTAACCGACCGAAATCTGACTGAAGTTGCACTGAGAAAAAAAATTGGTTGGATTAACCAAAAGTCGCGGTAACATACGTTGAAAGCTGCTATTTATTTATTTACTTAGTACAAATAAAGCATTGTTTTGTTAAATGACTGTTTGCTACTATTTATTCAAAATTTGTTGACAGAAACAAACATTTTTGTTCTACCAACAAAATACACCTTCGAACGTATGTCACCGCGCATTTGCTTAATTCAACCATTTCTTTTTCTCAGTGTGTAAATGGTCATTTTATGGTCGGTTTGTGGTCAATAACGCGAACACCGGCCGACACTCCGGGAGCATGCGGTCAAGGTCACTCAGGTTACAAAAAGCTATGAAAACTTCCGGTCGGTTCTCGGTCGATTAGATCCAAATAGCGGTCGGTAAAACGTCAATTTCTAAGCGTCGATCTTTGGTCGGTTTCCCCTCGAAACGCGGTAATTTCTATGGTCGGTCAGACTGCTAGGGCTCCGTGATACAGTTAAACGTTAACATTTTTTTCTTCATATTACCCGGTTCGAAATTCTTCTTCATCCGTCTCCACTGTCTGACGTAGATAAGGGCTGAGCATCCCGCGACGAGGAAGAAGACGATGCATGCGCAAATGGCAAGAACCAAGGCACCGGTTTGCCAATCCCAGAGAATGCCGGGCTCGCCGCTGGTTCTTCTTTGTCCAGAATCTGCGATAGATTCCTGCAATGATTTAGATTATACGCTGTTTAAAGGCATCATCTTTGTTGAATTATGAAAAATAAATGAAGTACCAGTGACTTAGCAATATTTTTGTGATTTACGTGAATGATTTAAATGCACAACTCTACCAGAAAACATCTCGACCATATTAGAACTCTACCAACATTTCTACCAGAAAGTAAAAAAAAAAACTACCGGACTTGAAATAAAACTCTACCGGAATTACAGTAAGTACAGCAATCTCTGCACTCTCTATAAATTGTACAGTCGGCATTTGCCGAGAGGTCAGACATCCGTAGACTCACGAGTCTTGCAAATAGTGCGGAGGGTTTGAATTTCGAGGTGTGCCAAGGGGAGTTTAAGAGGACATCAAGCCAAAGAGTGCTGAACTACCGCTGAACGGGTGCTACCCCTCCACAAACACTACCTCTTTCTGTGATATGAAAAAAACTGTGGAAAAAATTGTGATAAGCTGCAAGCAATGTGATAAGTTGTGATGCGCTGTGCGCGGTCTATAATTTCCCTGGACTGATAATAGTAGATAATTGCACTATTTGAACCAAATTATATTATATTATCTCAAATAAAAATAAATGGACTATATTATTTTTTTGTAAAAGGGTTATTCCCGTCAAGCATATAAATAAATAAATAAATAAATAAATAAATAAATAAACTCTATCGCAATACAAGGCCTAGCCTACCGTCTAGCCTTGTATTCCGGTAGAGTTTTATCGTAATTCCGGTAGAGTTTTGTTTTGATTCTGATTGAGTTTTTGGTAGAACTCTAATACAGTACCGTTGTGAGTGGTAGAGACGTAAATGTGCCCTTTAAAGACTTTATTTCTTTGACTTATGAAAAATAAATAAAATTCCAGCAACTTCCATGTTAATACTTTTTTTAAGGTCCGTCGCTCGACAATTAAACATTCTGCTTCACACTTTCATCTGCTACTTCATTCGAAAATGTTATTTACATTCATTATTTAAATGTCTTTTCGTAAATCATTAAAGCTTACGTTATCCTTCGCTGTTTGCCGATCCTGTCATTGGACCGAAGGTATTAATTTCGTATGAATATGAGTTTCTATAAAATGCAACTAATGACCTGAAGATGATCGGCAATTGGAAATCCGTCTTCGTCGTTCGGATTCCGAGCGGTTTTGGTCCTCTCGTCGCAGGCAACTTTTTCGTCAACTTCCGGTGATTTTTGTTGTTGTTCCTCGAGCTCTGGGAATCGCCAGAGCATCTTCGAGATAACTGCGTCAGTGGTCTGCTGACCCATCTCGGATTTCCTCCGAGTTGAGAGAAAGGACCAATCCAGCTCGAGAGCCGACAGTGGACCGCATACAGCGTCCTTGTGCACGGCGCAAGGGCTGAGCGTGAACGCGGGGGCGCATTTCGTACACGGATGGCAGGCACTCTTCTCCGTCGACCAGAATTCTTGGCCTGGTCTGCACAACGCGAAGATCTTCTTCGAGCACACCGGCCGGGAGACGACAATGAGCAGCACCAGACTCACCGTTAACACGCTCGGTCGTTTCGATTCACTCAGCATCACCTGAATTGTAAATCATAAACTTTTTATTCGTCCACCAATTTATATTTATTTTTTAAATTTATTTGTTTATTTACGGCGACCCGTAAATATTTACGGGTCGCATTTAAATATGATATAAGATCTCAAGGAATAACAATTTGTACAATAATAGTCGGTAGTACCCGAGTACACTATTCGTACTGAACAGTGTACTAATAGTACTGTATGTTACGGTGCACCTTGTGAAATAAAATTTTGTTCGATACTCGTGCGAAAAACGTTTTCTGAACTCGTGTGATTGCAACACTCGCCTTCGGCTCGTGCTGCAAACTCACTCGTCAACTCACAGCATCAACTGAATTAAAAATCATAAAGTCTTTATTCGTTCACTAATAAATATAACGAAAATTCATTTTCGTATTCATTAACTTCCGATATTATTACATAATATGATTTTAAGTGAAACTCCGGCACCAGTTTCGATAAAATATCCAGCCATGATTATAAGGAGTAAATGCGAGGTATCGATAAATTTCGTTCAGTGAATCGTTCCACTAATTTCTCCAATTTATTTCAAAGCTCGTGATTCGTTCGGTTGATGAAACAGAATTGGATAAATAAAACAAAAACGTAAACGTCACCCTGGTGGTATAAATTCGCGTATTTTTTTCGTCTCGCTTTATTTCATTTAATCTTTCTTCTTACCGACCACTCGCCTTTCAATTAGTCTCTTTAATTGCCTTTATGGCGCTGGAGAGACTCCCAGAGAAATGATCCTCCCTGAGATCATCGAACCCGACGAAGAGGTCGTTATTCCCCGAATGTCATGGTTTCCAGTAACTGATTTGTGATTTTCTTTTTTGTAGTCTATTCTATTACAGTAGAACCCCGATTAACCGGGATGCTCGGGACCGTAGAGTCCCCGGATAATCGAAATCCCGGTTAATCCGAATTACACCCAGAAAAAAAATTTATTTGCCCGCCACCGTTTATTAAGATTAAGTAAAATATTTATTTGATTTAAATAAATATTTATTGAAATTAAGTAAATAGTTATTTAAATCAAATAAATATTTTACTTAATCTTAATAAACATTGGCCATCAAATAAATTTTTTTTCAGGGTGTAGACAGTTAAAGTATATAAGTAAATAATGGATAATAATACAACTTTATTTTGACTAGCTACAATGACATTTGGTACAACTTGAACTTGTTAAATAGTGTGAACTAGAGTGTAAAGCTTCGGATTTATTTTCATTAATAGTACGTAAGTTAGTCTTTTTTTAAGTACTCAGTGACTTTGGTTTGCTCCGCGCATAAAAAACAAACTTGGGAGGACGAACGGTTAATCCGACCCCGGTTAATCGGGATTCTACTGTACACACGGATGATGATTATTTGTAAATAATCTTAAAACATTACTGCTCCAAACATCTACGGATAATAATCGAATGAAACATGATTACACGACACGATAACATTTAATCTCGAGTAACTCGGAGTAAATCCATAATTTCTCTTACGAATTACTCCTTCCAACGACAATGCGACAGACGTCGTTCGCATGGATGCAATTTCGTCGTACTCTTATCTGAGATCTTATATGGCGCTCGGACGAGGTCCAAGAGTAAGACAGGATTGCGCGCGATTCTTCTTCAAAGAAGCGCAGCTTACGTGACTCACACGACACTTGCGGTGGCTTGTCAGGTCGTACGATACGAGTGAGCACGCACTTTGCACATAATCTTACGGTGCTTGTAAGATTCCCTCCGACACGTGTTGTTTGTTGAATTTCAATTTGGCTCGCTGCCCAATATCGAGCCACGAAGCGAGCAGGCCAATATCGACAGTCGCGCCAGTGTCTTGACGTTCCTGCACGACGCACCCAATATTCATCCAACGAAACGCAGCGCCGATAACACAATAAAATCGCGAATGCATTCGATAAATCTTAGTCAGGATAAATGTATTTATTTATTTCTTTGTCTACACCAGTCACGAAACGCGTCTCTGGATTGTTGCTTACTTGCGCCACCAGGTTCCATGCGTTGTCTTTGCCGAACGAACTTCAGCAACCCTAACGGAACTGAGGTGACCATCGGCAGACTTCAATAGACTAATGCACAATGTTCAAAATTGTAACTTGCTATTT
>JAPYZC010000571.1:0-22918 GCA_030522665.1 Ichneumoninae sp. A BG-2022a | reverse complement strand
GCTTAAAGGTTAAAAGTTTGAACAAAGCGATCAGTCTCATTTCAGTATACCCGGAGTCTCGTCATAGTCATTGCAACTCGTGGATGCATGTCTAGACGACCCTAGTGCGAGTGCGACTACGATGCAACCCCGAATCCGTCGTTGCACCAGTTCCACTAGGGAACGCTACAAAAATTTGTTCTCTGCTTAGTGGAACTTGTGCAACTATGGATTTCAAGTTGTCGCAATCGCACTAGAGTTGTCCAGACATGCATTTGCGACTCGCGCGACTGCGACGAGACTCAGGGTATACTGGAACGAGAGCGATCGCTTTGTGCAGACTCTTAATCTTTATGGAACTCTGATTTTATGGACTCGAGTGATACCCATGCAGCTGCAAATCAAATAAATAAGACTATACAACGATGGTTGCAGGGGGTACAGGAAAGATGATGTTAAAATAAAGGTGATACGCGAGCCCGGATTTGTCACATGTCAACATTTCAACATTTTGGATATTATGCATTATGTCTATTTATATGCATTATGTCTATTTATATGTTCTGTTAGGGGCTGCATTACGACTGTGCGCTAACTTACGGTGGAGGTGAAAACACGCGTACTGTAGAACCTCAATTATTCGAGCCTCGACTATCCGGACCCTCAATTATCCGAACCGTAGCTCCGTTTATCTGAATGTTCGGTTATCGGAACATAAGCGCTAAACATTATACATTGTTATTCGCCGCGGCAACAGCGGCGCAACTGTTGAAGTGCGCTTTTTCGGCAACCCCCCTTTTCTCCACAACTCTGTTCTCTACAATCCCAATTCTCCATATCACTCTCTGTACACGCATGATCCTACACACACTGTACACAGCGGTTCTCCACAATCCTTTACTCCACAAATTGATTGTTTACATTCGATTATCTACACCCTCGGTACTATACATACCTTTTTGGCCGCAATTTACGCTTCTCCACATTTTTTTTCCTCCACAACTTGATCCTCCACATTATCGCCGTCGGTATCGATTCAGGAACGTATTTCCGAATAATAAACCATCTTTCTTTTATACCGATTCTGATATTTTATCTGTCTTATTTGCACCGCCTAAATCATCGACCATCCGTCACAGTTGTAACTTTTTCGTTTAGTTGACAATTTTTGACGGTCAGCTAAAAATCTTCCTCACCGGTACTCTCCAATTTATTTGGTTGCTTACAATGAATAACAAACTTCACACTACTCAGGGCCTCCGATGGTGCCCTTTGCAATGTCTTGAAGTATTGTCACGCAATACTAAACAATACGCAAGTTCAAACTGTTTTCCTCGAAATTCTAGTTAGACTGCACTACATGGAACTCGTAGCATTCGAAGAGGAGGGAATGCTGAGATAATTACAGGTATAGACTGGCATAATCACAAGAGTAGACTCATGCGTTGCTACTCCTCGTCTCGCTACTCGTCTCGCTTCGCGCAAATGTATACGCACCCTGCAATTCTGCCTGTGCATCACGTTACAGCGACTCGACAAAGAAACCTTACTATTAAAAAATTCTTACACCAAAATCTTCGAATTCCATGGAATAACAATACGGTGCCCGATCGAGATTTGCTTCACAATTTAGCGAACGTAATAATACGAAATGTGTAAATTATATAAGTTGCGTACTGAAAAATATATATATATATTAACAAAGAAACATTTAACCTACACAAAAATGCATCTGAATAATAAAACGAAGTTAAATACATGGGCCAAAATAATAAAAAAAAATGTTCTCAAAGAAAACTAATTTCATTGCTTTCGACAAAGTATACATCCATTCTTTGTATACACATTATAATAAGACTTCCTTTTGGGTCATTGATAGAAGATCTAGAATGTACGACCCAAGCTGGTGGAACTTATAATTTATAATTGAACGGAATAGCCATATACTGTAGGTGCTGAATACGCCAGTCACGTCCACGATTTTTCACGCTCTGTTGGGTGTTCGTGTATACCTCTTATTAGCGAACATTACCCATGTGAAATTTAACACTTTATATAATTCAATTACCCTTCCCATTTACACAAGACGGAACAATGAAAACTCTTATGCAACGATAACGCCGAGGAACGCACTTGCAAAAACCGTGGAGTGGAAGAGTACGCTGTCTTTCTTGATTTGCTGAAACGAATCTGTAACTTTCCGGAATCGAATTGAGGACACATTTAACAAATGATGAGACATCGCAACGCTTAATAAAGAAAATAATCTTTTATCAATAACAATTCCTAAAGCGGGAGCAATGTGGGGGCAATGCTTTGCTATGGTAGCGCCTAAACGTAAGGTTCGAGTTGTAACACATAGTGAGTTAAGGTAGTCCTTGCGAATGGTGTTCACTTCGCATAAGTTTCAGAGAAATGAGAAAGAATTCCAAACACTTCTCAATGGTGTTAAAATCTGAAAAAATCAAGCATATAAAGATGCTGAAAAGGTTAATTTTGCATAATAATAATTCCAAAATGTTATTAACAAATTGATGAAAAATATAATTGTTCAAAAAATTTTCCGAAAACCTAACTTTTTTGTTTAATAATAATGATTCGTTCATTTTTCTGATCACGTATGAATTTTTTCAGATTTTTGAATTCACCTTGAATTTTGTGACTTTCTACACATTTTTCCTATTTAAACAGAAAAAAATTCAAAGCGAATTTAGAAATCTGAAAAAATGCATTCGTATTCAGAAAAATCAACGAATCATTTTCTTCGTATCAGATTTCATGTCTATACCTGAAATCTGATACGAAGCCGGTGTTTCTGTAGAACTCATTGCAGAAACGTCAACGATTAAAAAGGTGCAAGTATAATTTGCACTTTGCTTTCTCATATTTTGCAAGCTTTCACAATGCTTATATGAGAGAGTTAAAATTAGTTGACGCGCTTTCAGGAAGCTTTGTGAAGGACTGTGAAAAATAAGGAAGCAATGTACAAATTATACACCCAGATAAATAATTTATTTGATGGCCACCCTTTATTTGGTTTAAGTAAAATATTTATTTGACTTAAATACATATTTATTTCATTTAAGTAACTATTTACTTAATTTTACTTAAACCAAATAAACGGTGGGCGTCAAATAATTTTTATTCTGAGTGTATCCACATCTTTATTGTCTAATATTCCTCCTATGTCTTCTATTTTTTCGATCGTTTGCCCTAGAGTACTATCAAGTCTATAGGTATGAGTTTTTGGCGAACAGTACTTGGTAACTGATTTATAATTATTGTCGATTAAGATACCGCTTAGAATTTTTTGTCAACGCTCCCCTTTCTCAAGGCGTTGTGTTAGGTCATTATCTACATTTTGTCGTTGTTGGGGACGATCTTTTTTTTCTTTTTTCAAAGAAAACCCTTTCTGCAAATTGAAAATTATCTGAAAAGTTTAGCTCACACCATCTAGAACTTTTGATTTCTGTATAAGAAAACGCCACCTTATTTGACACCTTTGTTCGATTACCCATTGTTATTAATTACCGACTTTGATACGTACTTCCTGTCTACCAAAAGGTACTACAGGCCGACCTCGCAACGTGCAACCGCCCGTTCTCCCCTCCGTGAGCTCTCCCTCTCCGCTACGCTAACGTGCCGGGGAGTGGGATAGAACTCAGGCCGGGACCTAAAGCGCTCGTTCAGCGAGCGGCGAGTGGGGAGCAGACGTGAGAGGAGCCCGTAAAGTTGGAGTCTGTAAGTTCAACTCCGGTCTCGTAGTGTTTGCACTTTGCGGGATAGAACTGTATCCAACACTAACAACTCGCGAATCGGCGCTGTCATCACGTCTATCGACTGAGTCGTCATGTGAACCAAATGGACATCCGCGATTGACTACAACCGGCTTCATGAATCCGGCACTTGATAAGTTCGACAGTTGCGATCTTCACATATTAATCGGCAGTCGGTGAATTGACCCTTCCTCGCACACTTTATCCATTGCATTTACACTTGTTGGACATAAGGGCCGTCGAGCACTTTAATTATGGAAACCGGTTAAGATAATGAGAGAGGTCAACATAACCCTAAACATTTCAAACGCAAGACACTCTGGGGTAGACGACTTTTCGGACGGAAACAAAGCGCTATATCAGATGCAGAATTCAATACGGCGTCCGACGACGTTCAACATCGGACACCTCAGAATAATTTCGTTGAATAAAAGATTTGCAGCAATCTCTCCCGGATTTGCAGCTCTTTGTTTTGAACTCGGTGGTCGGTATATCACGTGACCTTAAAATGTGACATCGGTCAAATATGGGGAGCATCCCAGATAGAAAAACGTGCCGTCAAACGGGTATCGTACCATTGGTACTGCTACCGTTCCGTGCCGTAATTTTTCTATCTGGGATGCTTTCAAATTTTCATGGGCCATGTCTTCTTGAGACAACTACCATTAATATTACTGTAATAGAATTATACATTTAAAAAAATGCTTCGAGAGCTAAACAATAAAAGGGAACCGACGGACGAGACTTGGACAGGCCTTACGTTGCGGGTGCTGAGCACCCGCAACGTAAGGACGTCTAATTTGTTGGGAGAATAGTACATTATCGGAAGAGGAAGAGTAGTAAATTATCTGCCAAAACAGATGTTTATCAAAACAGTCTCTTAACAAAAAAATTCTTCCAAAAAGACGTTCATCAAAGTAATTTTAAAATATATGTGTATCGAAATTTGAAAAAAAAAAAATCGAAAAAAATCAAATCAAAGTAGCCAAGTAGTACATACATTATGGTATTAGTGCGATAAAACGTTTCCGACGAGTGTGTTTTTTCGCACTAGTATCGTAATGTACTATTATTTCGCGACGTGTAAAAATGGGGTTGTTATGTACAAAATTACCAACTTTGTACCGAGTGAAATAAAGTTTCTTTGTCTACGCATTGTCTATTATTTAATATCCGAGAAGTCTTACACTATAGTAGTAGAGATTCGCTCACTGCATGCCAACTACCGATTGTGCGTACGTTAAATAACTCACGATGCATTTGGCCGTAGCGAGTCTGCCATGACGTAACCGTGTATTGTATCCAAAATCGATAGATTACCGGTCACCCGGACGCTTGTCATCGACGGTCCAATTGATCTACGAATCCTCATCCGCGACCACTCAACTAGTGGCACGCTCGTGACGAACGAACCTTCGAGAGTCCTTCCGTTTTACCTCCTTTCATTCATTTATCGCACTCGAAAGAACAACATTTTAGTTTACACTTCTTATCTTATGCAACTTTCTTATTCAATCTTATTATTATCGTTATTACAATGATTATTATTATTTTTAACTATTAGTTGATTATTGTGATCTGTTTTCCCCGCTTGAATTGCCATGTCAGTTTACTTTGTCATTATTCTTTTTTTTCGTACACTGATTATTCAATTGCAGCAATCGGTATCACATTTCACACATAGCGAGTTAATTCGCATAAAAAAATTGTCGATATTTAAACGGATCTTGCGTAACGATTGTGTAAACTAAACACGGAATATTATGCTGGATCGTATCGGTGCCGGAGCGCGACTGGAATTTAAGATGTGTCTCTGAAGTAAAGCGACTCCGGACTGCCGCTCGAAAGTTCTACGAGTGCAGCAGCAGCACAAGAGTAGAACCCGCCAGTGCGTCGACGGCATACCTCGGTGCGGTCGGAGCGCGAGCGACTAGTTCGACGGGTTCTACTAATTTCCGCCCACGACTAACCGCCGAGGGGCGGGGACGGAGAGTCGGACCGCTTGAGACTAGGCGGAGAGAAAGAAGGAGCGGGACGGAGCCAGAAGAATGATAGAGAATGCAAGAGAGTGGAAGAGCCGGAGGAGAACGTTGGAAGGAGTAATTCGTTCGAGAAATTATGGATTTACTCCGAGTTACTCGAGATTAAATGTTATCGTATCGTGTAATCATGTTTCATTCACACATTATTCGTATATGTTTGGAACAGTATTTTTTTAAGATTATTTACACATAATCATCATCCGTGTGTACAGTAGAATCCCGATTACCCGGAGTCGGATTAACCGGGAAGCGGATTAACCGTTCGTCTTCCCAAGTTTCTTTTTTATGCGCAGAGCAAACCAAAGTCTGCTCCGCGCAAAAACTGAGTACTTAAAAAAATACTAGTTTACGTACTATTCATGAAAAAAAATATCCAAAGCTTTACATTCTAGTTAACACTATATAACAATTAAGTGCAAGTTGTGCCAAATATCATTGTAACTAGTCAAAATAAAGTTGTAACATTAGCCATTATTGACTTATACATTTTCGCTTTTCTGTTCGGATTAACCAGGATTTCGATTATCCGGTGACTTTTCGATCCCGAGCATCCCGATTAATGGGGGTTCTACTGTACATCTCAATAGATAAAGGCACGGTCATAAGTCAGGTTGATACGCAACTTCGATGTTGTTTCCATTTAGAAATCAAAAGCGCAAAGATTACGGCCCCGATAATGTGCCATATGCGACTGATGAACGAGGCCTAAAAGCTCCACGAGTAGACCAGGAAATCGCAAAAGTTGTCTACACAGTAGTTTTTAAAATAAAAATTCAACTGTTTTTCTTACGCGCAAAACAACACTGTGTCGATTATGGCGCGCGCCACAAACGAGAGTGGCGCCTCGGTGATTATTCGAACCTTCAACGGAGCTACGTACATTCAGATTGACATTGCAGACGATCAAGTTAAGCAAAAATCTTTTGAAAGTCTCTTGTGGAATTCGGTGAGCGAAATGAGTGCGAAAACTAAAACGATCGCTAATTCAGGTAAATGAACTTACACGAGAGCCGTTGAGGGAAACAAATTAAATTTTATCTTTAAAAATCCTTGTTCAAAACTTCATAACTTTCTTTGCTTTTATTTGTTGATAAATAACATCACCAACTCGAAAATTATAATGCACGATTATAAGTTTAAAAAATGCTGGGCCAACTTTATTTTAATTAATAATAATCTTTTTCGATTGTAGTGAATCAGCGATTCTCACGATTTACTGTGGTGCTCATAACCTAGCCCAACTTCTTTTTACGCCAGTTTGAAATTTTCTAAATTTCTTATTAAAGATGCAATGCTAATGTGTTCACCATTCAATTTTATTTGAACCAGTAATTTTTCCATTAGCCCATTATCGGGTGTACTCGGTGTCACGCTGTCTTTTTAATTGAGTTATCAACATAACCTCTAATGTTATTTGGGTCGGATGATTATTTGATTACCCACTTCGGCAGTCGCGTGACTGAAATACGTGTACCAATGACATTGTACTATTTAGTACCTTCAAACAAATGTAACATTTTTTATGAGCCTGCCATGAAAAATGTTACACCATTTTTTTAAGAGCACAACATATAACGTATTTTTTTATTATGGTTATTAATTTTTGTTATTATAGTAAAGAAGACTTTTTTCCGCAGAATTGTAGTTCATAAATTATTTATTACCGTCGCATAATAGATCTTACTTTTTCAGGTACAATTCACTCGGGTAGTGACGTATCGACCAAAAAAGCAATTATCACCGTAGGTCTAATATTTTTTACTTCGTTAAGCGCTCTGTTCTGGGTGTACACAAATTTTCCGGAATTGGCTGAGTAATTATAGCATCTTTTATCCCATAACCGATCGAATATTACAACAATGTAACATTTCGAAGATAATTTTATAAACTTTCAGAGATGAGAAACAACACATGAAACTACCTTTCCACATAGAGGATGCTAAGAACCTAGGAAGATTATTGGAGAGATACAAGGAACGCTATTACATAGAGGTCCTGGCTGGTCTTTTTATAACTTACATATTGTATCCTTTTTTAATTAGACCAGACAAATCTAATTTTAATTCACTTTTACCTCTTGCTAATTTGACAGAGGATTTGTTCCTTTCAAAATCGTAAGTATTGAAAGTGAACCCATAAACTTTGTAGTATTGTCAATATAGACTAAGATTTTTAGACTGGCGCATTTAAGATTCGTAATTTTCGTTTATATCTTCCTTACATTTAAATTATACAGTCTACAAACATTCGCGATACCCGGATCGATATTTCTGTCGATTCTTTCAGGATTTCTTTTTCCATTCCCCCTGGCCTTGTTGATGGTGTGCACCTGTAGCGCGATCGGAGCTAGCCTCTGCTATCTTTTATCTTCACTCCTGGGAAGGAAAATACTCTTCAGATATTTTCCCGATAAAGCAAACGAGTGGGCTATCAAAGTTACCAAACACAAGGATCATCTGTTGAATTACATGTTGTTCTTGAGGGTGACACCTTTTCTACCGAACTGGTTCATTAATCTCGCGAGTCCGGTTATCGGGGTGCCTATGATGCCCTTCACTATTGGCACTTTCTTCGGCGTAGCACCACCGTCCTTCGTCGCTATACAGGCGGGCGGAACTCTAAACAAATTAACCTCGTCCAGTGACGCATGGTCCTGGAATAGTATAATTATATTGTGCATTTTTGCACTATTGTCGCTAGTACCTGTTCTCTTTAAGCAGACTTTCAGACAGAAGATCGATTAGGCAAATGCTTCTATGAAGCATAGGGTATACAATTATCTTATTTTCTCGACTAACATGTGTATACATTACCAATGTGTTATCATGCTCAAAGGCAATGAGTCCATTGCTGATTGTGCAACTGGATTTTGAAGAGTTAAACCAGACTAATTCAGTAAATGGCCAAGTTCTCGTTTGAAAATGCATCGATCGTGTTACGAACGTCCGTTTAACTAGAACTTTGATAACCGAAACGAATTCTTGATTCCTTTGTTGATTGCGCTAGTGTGTAAATATAATTCAGCCAGCTCATTTTCGAAAACGAAAGCTTTTCGAATGAGCCTCCTCATTGGTCGAGTCTCGAGAGTACTCACTGATATCGACTATACAATTCGGAAAAGTCATAAAACGGCCGGAATGCTATGATCGAGATCGAACGAGAAAAAAATTAAATTTTATCGATCTTATCTGAATTATAAGGATAAGACATCTCATTTTTGTTTATGAAATCGACTTTTCGAATGCGGCAGCGGGAAAACAATTAGTTTTTTAATTTGTGACTCCTCAATCTGTCATAACTTGCTGCACGAATTAACGATACGTACACTATATGTACAGTTTCACATAAGATTGTATTTATTAGCTAGAAAAATATGTATATGATAAATAAGATATGTATTTATGAAACTCGTCAAGCATCGCATGGCCATGTGCTCGAAAGTTCCATGAATTTTCAACCATTAGTTGAAAGTGATGCAGTGATAGAATCGGATGAAGCTTTGTGTTGTGAAAAAAAAGTATAATGGACCTATTTTCAATTTACCACACATTCGATGATTTTTTACGTCTAGAAAAATTGAGGCTTATTTTACGCATACCCGTCGTACAGTATGCAGTATTCCAACGGTTTAAAGAGTTCCACGCGAGAAAAATATCTACAGTATCGAATGTTTTGACAATCCAATAACTCTGACATTTGAGAGTTGCAGTACATTCTCAAATCATTATTCTTGCGCCACAGCCAACAAGTATAAAGTCAGACTTCACAGATAATAACAATAATAACTGTATAAAAGTCGTCTCAGATAATTCCTTTTGACCGATACATATACGATTCCATATCGGCATCGTGTGTATCCGCCGGAATGTATGTCGCGGTAGGGATACGTGTACAATAATAAATCGAAAGAATTACGTAAGTTATATTTATGTCCTTAACTCCAGGAGCATAGAAATATTATAAAAATATAAATCCTGTATAATATACGTATAAATACAATAACTTTACGTGGCTCAGCAGAACGACGTTAGGTAACTTATTGCAATGTCAGTCGAATTTACGGCTGGAATGCTCAGCGGTCTCCAATACCACCAATTGAACCAGACTGGAACAGAAAAATTATTTACAAGAACGTCATTATAACATGAAATAGAAAGTTCCTTAGTGGATCATTACTTGACGGAAATGGTCATCCGAAAAATCTTTTAATATAAACCCTATAAGAACGATATCGTATAATTGGGCATTACAATTTTCGCACGATGTATTTTGATATGAATTGTTTTCTCGATTATTTTCATACCGTAAATTCGTAACTTCCGGTCCGTAAAACTCATTTTTTTTCGACCCGGAGTTACGTAATTTCGGCATGACGTCTCTTCCGGTCGAAAAATGATAATTTCAAATTGAAAGTGACGTATTTCGGGTAAATCTTGCGGAAATCAAAATTGTTGTTTTCTAAATTCCATAGGCCATAGCGAGGACGCAGAGTACCCGAACCACAACAACCTGCTAGTTGATATATAATTAACTATTTAAAGAAAACGTACGTCTGGAGTGTGCAGATAGTAATATCGTGAACGAGTGGCAGCTTTGAAGGCACTCGGAGCTTGGTACCATGCTTATCAGTCTCGAGCCACTGGTACACGTCAGTACAACGTTACTACATTCCGGATTCGGCTGCAATAAACGAAAAATATTTAATCGCTCGTCAAGGAATTGGCATGAAATAGAACTTAACCAGAAACATTATTATTACTATTATTCCAAATATTCTTCTCAGTGAAAAAGAAACTGCGATTGGTATTTCAATGATCGAATTACAATTTCATGCAACGGCAAGTATAGTTATTTAATATTCTTAAAAAAAAAAAAAAAAAATGATTCGGCAGAAAATCGAATCGTCAAATAAAATGTTGCCCATTTCTGACAAAATGCATCTAATTGGCATGGAATCTCAATGATCCACCAACCAGTGAGTAAACAGCAGCCTTTTGCTCGTCAATAAGGACAAATTTCTCTGTGCTCTGGCTCCAAGAATTAAGGTTGCCCGAAGGTCGAGGAAACAATTTTCTTAACAGTCTTCCAGGTTTCATTCTAGTTATTCTCCATGTGATATGAGTATCGTGATTTGGAGATGGATGTACGTCGATTCGTTTTTCAGATACGTCTCTGATTGTTCTGGAAAAATGAAACAGTTATTTAAAAGTATCTAGCAGTACGATCTAGTCAAATGTATAAATACAATTTAATTAATAAAACGTTTATACAAGCTTTTTGTTAAATTTCACATGTGACAAGCAAGGTGAAGTGAAAGTCATGTGACAGAGCCAGGAGTGTGAAAAACACCATTGGTTGTATTGCAGAGACAGAAAGCGTGTTTCACTTCACCTTAAAACCAATTTTAGTACTGAAAAAATAACGTGAACAACACAACGATTCTTAGGTGAACTCTTGTCAAAAGAATATATTGTCTTCATTAATTTTTTTTTGTGTCATAATGTGCTTCTACAGAACGATAACAACACCATTGTGTAAAGATCAGGTTGTTAATCTATTTGCAGTTTAATTATTCATACCTGTATAATAAATTATTGGACGATACCCTGTTTGCATCGGTATCAAAAATATTTTGATTTGTCTTGTACATATCCACAAGATTTTTCATTCCAACAGCCGTGTCCTTCCCTGTCTTTGTATAAGGCATACCAATGTTCCACGAACTACTTATGTTGCCTCCACTGAGATCGGGAATCGAACGAACTGTACTGCAAGGCCAGCAGTCCATCTCAGCCACCTGGAAGTATGGATTCTCCACAAGACACCATTCGTCGTACCATTCTGAAAAAAATGTATGTTATAAAACATCGTTAGCTCGGTCATGAAGAAATTATATGATTTTAAGAAACGAAAATATGGTACAGGTTTATCGAGACTGATTTATTTTTTTTTACCATTGTCAAATAAATATTATTTAATCGGATATATTTATTGTCAACATTATTAATACAATTTTTATTTACAGGGAATAATGGCAAGTTCTGGTACATATCTCTCGGTAAGATAAAGATTTTTTGTTTAATGCCAAAAGTATTTTGTTTGAATAACGAAATAAGTAGATAATCGTGTACCTGTTAACGAAGGATATTGCTTTACTATTGGTACAGCCAATTTTCTAAAGACTTTCAATCCCGGATAAATAAAGTTCTGCAAGTTCCTCAAAACAAACGTGTGCGTAGTTGGATGATTGTAGAAAACGAGGGTGCAAAGAAATAATGCAAGAATCGTCGAGAGCAGATGTTTAAATATGCGAAAAGGTTTTTTAATCACAAGAGTCTTCGTCGCGAATTTGAGATCCAAAGTGCGAAAGCATCGCTCGAAGATTTTGTTTGTTTCCGTCGCAGATATTCCATTCTCCGCAGCGTACTGTTTGATCTCGTTCACATAGCGTCGGTATACGTCTAAATGGGCCATTTGATCGATGTTTCACAGCGTTTAATACATTTTTCACGAGTGACTGATTATTGTGCTTTTCTTTTCGTCGAAGGCCACTCATTTATTTAAATGCCGTTCACGTAAGAAATCCAATATTGGGTTCGCACGTGAAACTTGTCGAAAAACTTGTTACACTCCGGCCATGCAGAAATATTATGAAGAGAGATAGGCTAGTGTTGATCTCGGCCGTGTTGGTACTGAGCCGACATACACTGTCGGTATACGCGATGAAGTGACGTCACATCACAGTAGCATCTGACGTACAGTATCTTTATCTCTAGTCGCGTACTGCGATATTGTATGTGAGCATTATATGCCGCATACAATATCGGCCTAAAAGTTGAAATGTTGGTTTCTAATTTTTTTATTTATTGTTTTTTTTTATTGAAAAAGTATGCAAAGTGTACACAAGGTGGCCTTGGGAGCAAAGACCTTGTGGCGGCTTCGGGCGAGTTTTCGACGCTTCCCGCAGAGCGGCAGGTCGATCGCGTCAAGGAAGTGGTGACGGAAAGAAGCCGACGACGAAAGCAAATACTAGTGCCCTAGCAGACGAAATAAAAAATGGCGTGTTCCATTGTTTAGTACACACTGATACACAAAGTTTTCGAAGTATCTTTTACAGTCTTAAAAATTTTCCATCATTCACATAAATAAAATTCTGCAGCTGCGAAGACAACCGATAAAAGCATGATACCGCATTGCCGTCAATCGATCGGATCAAATAACGAATCGTGAACTAGTTTAACCTCAAAAAAGACAAAAAAACAGAGTTAAAGTTCTGGAAAGACTATTTCATCGATATTTTGCCACGAACCGAGACTCCTTGGTCGAATGACCGATGCAAAAACATGCCTGGAGGGCGAAGGAATCCTGGTGGACGAGGGGGTCCCGGCAGTCGAATGCAATTTAATATTTGTTCAACGACGCATTCGAGCAACGGAGGAGCGAACGGTGGCTCGGTCAATGGAACCGAGGACAAGAGAGTAAGCGAGCCTATCGGAGGAAGACCGTTGGCTCCGAAACACGTACCTATCCCTGCGGTGCCCGTGGACGGGCAACTCATGTTCGAAGCTCTCTCTCTGGGCGTTTCGATAATTGCCGCTTGCCTCCAGCTTCTTAATCTTTACAGAACCGTGTGGTGGCTTCCACAGTCGTACAACGAGTACAGTATGGTACGTGTGAGGAATTTTTCATCCATGTTGATTGAATGGATTTGGCATAGAGAAGTAAAAATTTGCTTCTGTACAGTAAGGTGTTATTAAAAAAGATTGAACAATGCAACTTGTCAAGTGTAAACGTTTGTAGCGAGGTGTTTATTTTTTTATTTAATTTATTTCACGTGTTGCTCCTTTTACATGACAGCTAATATTGGTACCGACACAGTGGTGATTGAACTCTTAAGCTCATGTACATCACAATGGTTGTATCAAGTAAATAATAAAGACTTAACGAATTTGTTTTTTACTTTATTTCGATAATTTTTTTTGTTGTTTGTCAAAATTGTAGTTTTTTCTTTGAAGAGGATCTAACTATTCAAGGGACAAAGCGTGTTTTATTTTTTGTTCCCCAAGTAAAGATATAAACATTGCACGATGAGCTCCACTTGCGATCAATTATGAAATGAGTCCCATTTAAAAAAATATATTTAATTTCTTTTTTTATTTTATTATACTCATTCTGCAATTTGTTCTGTTTGGACCAAGTGATTTTCTTACATGATTGCAACATTGGTACTAACATAATTACGTAATAAATATAAATTAAATGAAATTTATGGACGCATTTTTTTCACCAATAAAAATATTAAATACTTCTTTGCCCGATATCGCTGTAACGGAGGAGATTAAGAGTGTTCTTCCATTGTTATAGAATTTCTACCTGATAGATCCCTATCTTCTCGTATTCATCGTGACGATGGTAGCCAGAAGATTCATTTACGCGCTGCTGAGAAGATTCATCGACGCTGTATCACCGGCGAGATGGTTGCCGGCCGCGCAACGAGTCATGAGGTAGCGTCGAACTACCGCTTCTATTTCTATTCCAAAGCGAGAGAATTATGTATGTTTTTATAGAGGGGCTTATATATTCAATGAAATCTTCAGGATCGTTCTACTGATACTGGTTGTGACTGTGCTCTTCTGGTGTCTCTATTACATGAGCGAAAGACACAACTCCATGAAGGTCTTTTATCTGTGCTATCCGTACGTATACAATCTATTTTCTTCTCGAGTCGTCAAAGCACTGGGTCGTCCAAAAAATTGAAAAACTAAGCTTAATTATACTAAATCAAGCGTAATTGATAAATAATATTGTTAAAACTATATACCGTATCAATACCAGCTGATCGCGAGTTCCATTTATTGTACGACCTTCCGTGCTCCAATTTCTTATCGCCAAAGCAGAGTTATCGTTTAATTCTCGTTCTCTTATACCCAGAAGCATATCCGTTTACTTCTTGATGTTCGGCGTCAGCATTGGACCATTCTTCGATATATCGACGGCTCCGCTCTACGTCAAGGAAGACAGAAAAACGAAATTTTTGCTCGGTAAACTTTGATCTTCGATAACTGGAAACATTATAAACTTTAATTAATAACATAATTATTAGTAACCATTAATTTATTATTATTAATAATTAATCATTAATGATAATTAACTATTATTGATAATAATAATTTTTATATAGTCTAATTGTTTTTCATTCCATTTACAGACAAACCCCTTCACAATTGTTCGCTGAGTGCCCCAGCGATTAGAGCGGAAGTGTCGAGTCTCAGGTCGGACTTCAATCGACGGTTGAAACGAGCGTTGTTCGCCTCTTCCGGAAGCGCGTACGTATGCGGCATAGCGCCTGTTATATTTGTACCGCCGCATCTTCACTTCAACATCGCGTGGGTCGTTCAGCATATTGTCTTGTTCTGGCTCGGACGTTTGAGTGCCCACTTCGCCCAGGCATATCCAGTGAGGTAAATCACTGACAAATAAAAACACTTCCATGGAGTATTGGGGCGACTGATTGGCCGAGAATCTTCGTAACGTTTGTATTTATGAGTTGAGTTGAAAGTCCATTTTTTCTTCTTAAATTTCCCAGATATTGCGACGTACTGCACAGAGCTGCTCTTCACCTCGGCAGGTGGTCGAAGGTCGAAGGTCGTAATGTACACATACCGACGCAAATGTGGAGCGACACGGTTCTCTGGCCTCACGGATCTCTCGTAAAGCACAACAAAGAATTGTATCGCTCCGAGGGACTCTGCACAGCTGCTGAGCCTGGAAATTCGAGTCACTATAGGTTTCACGTGAGTAGTTTTTCATTATCGTAATTTCATCATTGCCGTCGTACGCCTATAGTAATTTATGATACGAGTGCGGTAAAGCGAACTTTATACGCACGCTGTGAAGCGAGTACGGCTCACTTCACAGTCCGCGTATGATATTCGCTACAACGCACTAGTCTACCATAACAGTTTCTGTAACGAATGCAGGAGAAGTGCTACTCCGTGCCTGGTGATTGTGGCACTATACAGTCAGCGTGCGTAAAGTACAATCCGCCCGATGTGCGCATGCGCCGGATATTTATAGTACACTTGGCTGTAAATCGCCACTTACGCGACTCTCGGCAGGAACGAAAAGTAGCAATTTTCATGCATATGTTACATAAATTCATTTTGTACGCGCATGAACGATTTATAATCTTCCTAACGTCTCCCAAACCAAAGTTCAAACACCGATTTATCAATATATTTTCCTTGACTGTGAGTGAGATTTTCTTTTTTATATTCAAAACAGGCTCTATTCAGTAATCCAACGATGTTGCTCTGCTCCCTGTTGGGCCTGCAACTCTTACTCGTCGCCGTGCAATTGATAATCCTACTCCGAACAATAGAGTGGTATCAAGTACTGTCGATGACGTTACTTCTAGTAACGAATTACTACACACTCTTCAAACTCGCTCGGGACTATCTCGTCTGCTGGAAAGTCTATCGGGCCGAACAGATCGTCCACGAACGAACGCAGGCTGCCATAACGACTGTCTCTCAATAGTCATTTATCTGTAAGAAACTTATTCTTAAGCATCTCTTGTGATTTCTTTTTTATAAGCGATTAAATTATTCATAAAAAAAAGAAACTGGTCTTAACACAATTTATGACTCCGAAGAGTCCTTCGTGCAATCCTCTCTTCCGCGGTACTCGAAGGTCTATGGACAAAACTTGTACATAGGTAAACAAAAAAACTCGTGAAATATGCAGCATTCAATTAGTCAACAATTTATGTAAAAAAACATGTCCATGTGTGGATACAATTGATTATCCGTGCGATGAATGCTTCGCGAAATGAAAATTTTGATCGATTTAACGAATCAACGCTCTGTTGTGATATAAATAATAATATATTGCCCGTAAAGCTGGCCGCATCGATAACACTAACGATATTGTCGAGAAGACGGGACACACAAAAACGTCTCGTTCAACGCGATTCTCGAAAATTCATAAAATATCTATATCCTCATCTTAAGTAATGCAAAAATGCACTTAATACATAAATAATGTCATACTGTCGTGTCTCCTCGTCTGCTATCTTACAATATAATGGTTGAGAATATTTGATGGTATAAACACTCAAGGCCAAGTGTCACACTGACTTTTTTGTTATCCGTATTTTCGCGGACACAGTAGAGAATTAGGGATAAAGGGAATGTGTCGTTCCACACGTAACAGGTAGACGGAGTTTATTGTGCGTACACATTGCTTTTATCCCAAATCCAAACATTTTTCGGAGCAAATACGGAAACAATTTTTTATTACCGACCGAGATAATCGATCGACAATAATAATAATACAATGATGAAATCCGTAACACTCCAGACTTTGCGCGTAAAAAATATTTCAAAATAAATATGCGAATGCGTTTGTAAACAATATTGTAATAATTAGAAATAACGAGTAAGACACTTTGGCGTCTGAACTCCGCATCGAACGATGTCGATGGATCAAAGCCGTTTATGGCGTTAAACCAACGACATCATTGATGCGGAAAAGATTATTCACTATATTTCCGATAACGATTCTCGCAATATCCGCGATTATCTACAAAAAATTTAAGTGGTGCGGCAATGTCGAGTTATTGGCTTTCGTTCAAGAAATAAACGTTGCCCCGCAATTAGCGCACGACGTTCAACGGTATCGTCATATTACGCGGCAGTCGGGAAGCCAGTGAATCAGCGAGACTTGTCGTGAGCTCGTGCCATACATATTTTCCGGCTATCGTCACCTCTTCGAGTGGTGGTCGAAAGGAGACCATTAGCGTGAAGCATAATCCGTCGCCGCCTTGGCCGCCGCTGAACTCGACCGACAACAGACCGTGAGGTCTGTGCTGGGCCACTCCGTCCCCAAATACTTCCTAGAATTAAAATAAAAGATTCAATACCTCGAACACTAGGTAAACCGTCCTCAAACAAGACTTCCGTTCAAGGCCGTGTGATATAACCGTTTAAGGTGATGTGATATAACAAAAACTGTAGTGAATGCCGTTCTGAGGACGAAATTGGCGAAAGGCAATTGTCTTTCCCTGCGTCGATTCCCCAGGGAAAGACAACATTTTTTTCTCGACGGATTGCGGTCTCTAATCGGCAATCAGTACAGTTTTTGTTATCGGATGAGGTATTTCACATCACCTTAAGAATGCATCACAAATACATTCCCAACGAAAAGTTTAATTTGCTGAAATTTTCAGTACCACGCAATAGGCCAAAAATCTGAAAAAAATCAGCCGTATTAATTATATAAAAACATTTGATTTTGCATAATAATAATGCCAAAAAGTCATTAACAAATTATTTTTTTTAATTACTTGTTTAAAAAAACACAGAAAACTTTTTATGTTTTCATTTGAAGTGATTTCCTTGATATTTTTTAATTCATAGGAATTTCTTATTGAATTTTCTTGTTCGTAAATGTGAAAAATCGATGTAGAGGCACGAATTTCAGGTATGTTTCCGTATCACGATTCCACAGTACACACAAAAAGTTGAAGGCGATTGCACCAATAGTTCCACAGTTATGGCGCAAAAAAAATTTCAAAAACGAACATTTTGTATAATTTAACAAAATTTTGAAAAAAATCACTTGACTTTTTGAAAATCAACGAATTAATTTGAAAAGAGAAAAAAAGGTTTACTGATTATTTGTTGAACAATCATTTTTTTTAGCCATTTGTTAATAACTATTTGACATTATTATTATGCTAAATTAATATTCTTGGCATCTTTAATACAGTTGATTTTTTCAGATTTTTATACCATTAGGAAGTTTTTACGGAATCCTTATTGTATTGATGCATTCTTTGAGAAGTTAAGGAGACAGGATGAATATAATTTTTTAACTTCGATACTAAAAAAAAGAAGAAAAGAAAACATTACACTTACCACCATGAACTTGTGAAGCGTCGAATGCAAGTTTCTATTTGGATTTATCTCACAAATTGGTAGATGGAGTGATGTTTTTTCCGACACGAGAACGTGCATCCTGTTGCTGTTCGATGAGAACGAAAAGAAAAATACATTATTAATAATCAATCGATGATTGTTCGAGTCGGAGATATTTGCGGACGCTTACGTGGCCTTTTTCTTGACGCAGACGATCAGCCGTAGATAGAGTTTCGCCCGTGGTTTGCTGACCGGCAAAAGGGGCGAGTGCCACGGCGAATTTACGCCACTCACGTAGTCCCTTCCTCTCTGTATCAACGGAAGAATATCGCTGGACCTCAGTGACAAATCTGAGACGTTTTTCACCCAGCTGGCTTGCAGAGACTCCCCGTCCGCCTGGTCCGGGGTTTTTAGAGTTCCGCCGGTAACTTTGCCGGCCATGACGAAACGGAACCACGAACCGCTCGCGCATTCTATCATTATGAGCGATTCCGGTATCATCGTCAGACCCGTCTCTTCCAAGACTTCTCGTTTTGCGGCGTCTACCAAATTTTCGTTCGGCTCCACCCGACCCGCGGGCAAATACCATTTGCCCGCGCACGAAGCTTTGGCTTCCTGTATCATCAGAACCTCGTCGTTCTCGTTGAACAGCACCGCGGCTACGATGTAGGTAACTGTCTTTTGGCAGATGGGCACGTAGCTCGAACTCGCCGTTGGCTGTATGCCTTTCGCCTCTGAAACACAACATTTTTTTTTTATTTTACAATAAAAAATTATTTATTTATTTATTTTTATAAAAAAATATTTATTTTTTCATTGTCATAAAAAAATATTTATTTATTAATTTTTATTAAAAAATATTTATTTATTTATTTTCATAAAAAATTGTTTATTTATTTTGGGAATTATATAGCAGCACTGACGCGCTCACCGCGCTCGCTGCGCTCCGTTTTTTTAATGGGATTCGCGAAAAAACTTTTTTTTTGGCTTCTGAGATTCGGTATCAAACCATTGAGGTAGGATTTCATTAAATGGCGGATTCATGATAATGGAGAAAAAAATAAGATCAATTGTGCAACATTTATTTTTCTGATCGAGTAGTAGTAAAAGAAATTTATTGCCAAATTTGATATTTATATAGTTATACTAATTTTATTCCTAATGATAATTTTACACCTTGGCAAAGGGCCGTCAACCTCAATTCTTCAGCCCGATGTTTTCTTTGGTATTTGGAAAGTTTTTTGTTTTTTTTTTTATGAGTTTACGATTAAAAGATTTGTAGATTTTATTCCGTGATTCTCTCGTTGGCCATTAATTCTAATTGTTGATAAATTGCGTGTGCGGGAAATTTGAGTTTGCGCATAAGATGTTGAAGCGGCTGTGTAAATAGTTTTTCCGATCGATTTGACGAAAAGTCGCAATTTTTGGTATTTTTTTTTTAAACAGCTATTTAAAAAACCGCTATTTTATAAAAAAAGCTCTTTGGTAAAACAACTCTTTAAAAAAAATCTTTTACGATTGTTACCAAGCCATTACAAATTCCTTAAGAATCCAAACAATCCTCTGCCTACTTATGATAATGTATTTTTTGTCAATAGATTTAAAAAATATGCTGCTGTGCAAGTTGATTGTGAGTAAATAGACACGAAAAAGGTTGCGATACTCATTTTCTCAAATCGGAGCGAAAAAAACAATATAACAAACATCTCTTTGAAATATTTGTGCTATTTTTTACATAAAAAACCGTTTATTCAGAAACCGTAAATTTCTTATCGAAAACCCGGCTACTCGTAAGACTATAATAATAATTATTAAAACCTAGTAAAGGAGGCAAATGAAAAAATTCGCAAACCAGTATTTAGAATAATAAACGTATTGATTGCAAACTAATTAAATTTCTCATTCCATCGGTATCAAGCCATTACAAATTCCTTGACAATCTAAACAATCCCCTACCCACTTATGGTAATGTATTCTTCATTTTTCAATAGAAAAAAAATATGCTACTAAGCAAGCTGATGTGAGTAAATCGACCGGAAAGAAATTCCGGTAATCATTTTCACAAGTCGAAGCGAAAAAAACAATATAACGAATATCTCTTCGGAAGTACTTTAAGATCCTCCAAGTTCAAAATATCTGTGCTGTTAGAAAAAAACCGTTAATCCAGAAGCCGCAAATGTCCTCTCTGAAACCGGGTTACTCGCAAGACTGTAAGAATAATTTTTAAAAAATGTTTAATTACCGATAGCTTCATTCTGAGCGACGAGGGAGAAGTCGCACAGATCGTCATCCTCGTTGACACTCTGACCGGCGAGTACTTGTCGTATCTTATCCTCAATAACATCTGGCATTTTTGTCAAAAAAAATATAACTCTCACGTCAACGATACTTTGTGCTACCTGAGCGTTCGTGTCTAGTAGCGTTGCAATTACCGCACATAACTGTACACTGACCGAACGTGCGTTGTCGGTCGTACTAACGTCATCCAATCGCCGCACACCGTACCCTTTTACAACACATCAAAATATTCATAACGCGTTCGATGGCCTTTTACTCCGGCATTCTAGGTCACTGACAACAGCCTCGCCAACTATGCAATGTTCGATTAGAACGAGGAGGAGAACTTCTCATGTCTCGTTGATTCTCACAAACACGTTTTATATTTTTCTTTTTTTTTCTTCCTCAAAACAACTTCCACGATTCTGTCTGACATTCTCGTCGACAGAATGCGCCAGCGATTTCTTCCCGACTTTACTTAACCAAATTGGCGTTGTTGACCGTCGGACGGCTCGCGAAACTTCCTCGCCCGTCTCCCGTTTTCGTTTTGCAATTCTTCAGGAGCGGATATCAACGATATTTGTTGATGTCGATTAATTAATCAAACTCGAAAGGCGACAATCCAGTTTGACGTTAAAATAAGTTACGATGTCATTTATTGTGATTCATTGATCGACTCGGAGCGTGACGAGAGGCGAGGCTGTCGAACGATACGCAAAAGATTTTTGCATTGCGGTGTATTTATTGTATGCGTTTTTGCAACAACGCCGATACAGGTACAAAGACTGGTTAATTCTTCGTTAATTTGTTACAATCGAATCAATTCTATTTTCGATGTTTTTCAGTATGCTAAGCGTCGCTAGGTGTTGCACGAAGTTTGTGGGCAGAGGAGTTCCCTTGAAAAACGGACTCGGGATCAGAAGTATCAATCGCAGCGCTCCAAAAAGTCCGTCGGTGATTCCGGGCTTTGCTTTAATTAACAAATGCCCGACTCAACTTGTCCAGGTGATGGTTTAGTTCGTGCGGAAAGCATGATTCATTTGTAACAGGAATTCTTTTAAACACTCACAGAAATCAAGAGAAAGTAAATAAAAAATTGCAATAAACAAAATGTTGTCAGACCAAAAAAAAAAATTTTTAAAGTTTTTGTCGGAGTCAAAAAAAAAAAATTTTTAGACCAAAAAAGGTATTATTGGACTAAGAAAAATTAATGTTTAGACTATTAAAAAATTGATTATTGGACAAAGAAAAAAAAATGTTCAACAAAAAAATATTTTCTTAGACTAAGACAAAAGAGTATTCTCATGGGGTTGCTTGGATTAATGTTTATTTAAAATGCCAACAGACGCAGGGACTCTTCCGTCGTACAGGAACATTTGCAGTTCGATATGCCTCGGCACTGGGCCAAAGGTCCCAAAAGATGGTCGGTTCATGGATGCTGACCTGCAGCGGAATGGTCTTCATAGCCGTAGCATTAGGTACACTAGGCTACGCAATATTTTACTTCTGCATTCGTCACGTTATCAAGATAGTCGTTGATAGAACATACGGAAAGTAAAAGAGACCAAATGAATTTTCATCAGGGGTGGGAGAAAGGACTGTGTGATATTATTAAAAAAGACAAACAAAAGAACAGTATTAAAGTATCAGTAACATAGGCTTTTGGTATAATTTCGGTTGTTATCTTGTCTTAATAAATGTTATTTCCATAATCGTGAAAAAAGACTTTCGAGTAATTTTTTTTCACACCTTACCTCGATTTCAGGCGGCGTCACGAGACTCACAGAATCGGGCCTGTCGATGGTAACATGGAAATTTCTCGGTGAAAAAATGCCGACTACCGAAGCCCAGTGGATCGAAGAGTTCGAGAGATACAAAGCGTTTCCGGAGTATAAGATGTAAGAAATTTACATCGACTACTTGA
>JAPYZC010000570.1:0-33243 GCA_030522665.1 Ichneumoninae sp. A BG-2022a | reverse complement strand
ATGTCTTAATTTTCAATGCCATCACCGGTAATTTTAATATACAGATATTGGATTTTAGAATAAATTATTAAAATTCAAATACAATGTATACGAATTCTAGTTTCATATACCGAGGATGTATATTTCATATAACTTTGTATATTAAACGTGTTGTAAACTTCATAACATTTTTTACAGTGTCATCCAACATGGAGCCTAGAATTAGCCGAATTGCAAACTTCGAACTATTCAGTCATCCATTGGTATTCACTTGGCATCAAAGAGGGGTGGAAACGAATTATGAAAGAATCTTCGGCAAAAAATTCGCAGCCTCTGCAGCTGAAACTAGGAATAACGGGACCATTATTTTTTTATTCATCTTCTAGCAATCTATATATTCGCAAGAGATGTAATCTTTTTTTTCCTCAACTATCTATGTGAATTTGAATTTGTTTCGTAACGTTGTTCTTGGCACACTGAGAAGAGGATCTGATACAAATAACCATAAAGCTGGTAAAAGTCGACAGAACTTTTAGGTATATGGGAACTGCAGCGATATCCTGGCAAACATTCGTATTAAAATTTACACGTTCTGCTGAAATATATGGTCATTTTCGCTCCCGTAGATATTACCCGAGTATCCCGACATTTTTGATACAATATACGTTGTTCTTACCGGAACATGTAGTAGTAGGTAGCATCACGATCGCGAACCGTTTGTTTTAGATTTGTAGATCATACCGGAATATTATGTCGATCCATTTTTTTTTGTATGTGCACATACATAAAAATGTTGGTCGACGAACTTCTTAGCCAGATGGGCAAAATGTTGCCACCCGCCTTCTAGAAAAATTTGGCACATTTACATCTCTATCACTCACAATTCTACCGTATTAGAACTCTACCAAAAAGTAAAATAAACTCTACCAGACTTGAAATAAAACTTTACTGGACTTGAAATTTTTATTTTTTGAAGAGTTTTAATTCCATTCCAGTAGAGTTTTACTTCCATTCGGGGAGAGTTTTATTTCATTTCCGGTAGAGTTTTATTTCAAGTCCGGTAGACTTTTGTTTCGATTCTGGTAGAGATTTTTTATTTTCTGGTAGAGTTCTAATACGGCAGAGTTATAATATGGTAGAGATGTTTTCTGGTAGATAGATAGATAGATTCGTTTATTTCGTGTTCTGGGGCCTAAGCCCCCTAAGAACACCATTATGGTAGAGCTGTTATCTGCTAAAGTTGTGAGTGGCAAAGATATAAATGTGCCAAAAAATTGCGATATGAGTTGGGAAAAAATTGCTACTGCCCCCGTGAAAACTTCGCATATCGTTAGTGGTGGCGCGGGTGTGTCATGTGTGTGTTAGTGTGGCGCGGATGTGTTGCCTGATCGAAATTTACCATATGACTTGATGGTTTTTCCGAGGTCTTTCTGTCAGTGCATTATCGGTGTGAAGAGGACGAATAATGAGATCGAGAGCATCGCTGTTGGTACTTGGGTGTCCGAGCCTCTCGGGAGGTCCCTCGTTCGCTCTTTCTAAACTTTAACGAGAGAGACGATGGCAATGGACCCGGAGTGGGCTGTACGCGACGTTCTCGCGGGTCTATGGTCTGGGACGAACGGAGAAACGGAGGGGAAGCTCCCTGGGCATTCGAGGAATGCCATGTAATAATCGACAGTCGCGTACACATACACGTATATACATATATACGTGTATATACAAACAGGAAAGCAGAGAACGTTGAAACGCGAGACGGCGCCACTGATCGGTTCGCCACAACAATTAGGATCGCGAGATTGAACGATACTCCGAGTTCGCGCAGTACCGAGAAATCGTAAAATCAATCCTCCCTTCCCCCCTCCCCCCGAATAACCCCTCGACGCAGATATTTTATCGTTTTTCGTCGGAGTTTTCCTATCGAAAAACTATTTATTTATTATAAATTTTACACGGGACGAATCCCAATTACGGCATTTACTCAATGCGGAATATCACAGATAGAAAAAGTTATAGTTTTGATTTAAATTTGATTTAAACTTGAATTACATCATAAGATACATATTGCTTTCAATTTCGAAAACCCATTTTTTTAATACATAAATTGAAATTAGATACGTTTTTTGCCAGCAAACAATCTTCCACTCTTTCACTCTCGAGAAGTTAAAAAAAAGAAATCGTCACTTACGAACCCTGGGAAGGTGCATAACAATAAGAAAATACATAAAAAAAAAGAAAAAAACATACTGACACGAAGGCATTGTGCGAGACGAGACGACGCTCCGCGGGCGAGTCTCGAATGCGATTTTAATAATGAGAATAAATCATTTTAATGTTACCGCGAGACTTACAGAAGACGAGACGAGAGGGTTGAAACCCATCTCTGCGAGTCCGCGAGCGATAGTAAGAGGGAGAAAAATAAAACGGACCGCGGAGGGACGAAACGGGCGGGCGGGTGGCTCGATGTTGAAAAAAAAAATAAAGGAACAAAAAAAAGATAAACCGGTACTACTTTTGCGCTGAGCGTATTCCAGAGGGGTGCATTACGTTTTGCGATTATAAAAGCCGTGGCAATCCCCCTTCTGACGATCGTTGTATGGGTTTTTCGCGTGTGTGCGCGTTCGTCTAGACGGACTTGGGTCTCCTATCAAAAACAGACCACCGAACTGAAAGGCGACCTCTGAAAGGGCAAGGAACTCGCTTCTACAATGCCAAGAAATTAAAGTTTCTCTATACCACTGTGCAGTCGCGCTGCTGCTGTTGCTCCTGTGCATCGCCCTGCGTACACCCTAACCGAGTCGCGATCGCAGACTTTCATCCCTTCCGTTAACCACCTCCCAGCAGTGCCCACTAGGCCCTCGCGAGCCTTCGCGAAACAAAAAAAAAAAAACAAAAAAAAAAAAAAAAAAAAAAAAAAAAAAAAAAAAAAAAAAAAAAAAAAAAAAAAAAAAAAACTCAAAAAAGGGACACGCCATGGGAAAGTATCGCGGATGAAATATCGAATAATAGTCTCGTTTCTCTCGATAGAAGTTGGAAGAAAAATTGACACTTTTTTTGTGACCGTTGAATAGCATCAATTAAAATCGTTGCCCGAACAAACAATTCGTTCGTGCGTTTGGGGGGCGCGATTGAGAAGTGAAAATTGATTATTTTTCTTCCTGCCTTTTACACGGCTCAAACCGGCGGGTCATATGAATACGATGGAATTTAGGGGGGGGGGGGGGGGGGGGGGGGGGGGGGGGGGGGTGAGCAAGAGGCCATGGGAAAGTGGAAACGAGGAAGTAGCGCGAGAACGTTTTAGTTCGTTCACTCGGTTTGCCGGGTAATTCGGGCTCACAGTTCGGCATGAGCAACCTTGACCGGTGACGGTTGAAATCGATTATCGTTTAGATTCTAACGGGAGGGGGGGGGGGAGGGGTGGACGACCCCGGAACCCGCTCGCGTCGGGTTCGCTGTCGCTGCTGTGTTCCACCGACGCGGTTCGGGGGTGACCTTACCTCGCGGCTTTCGTTAACCAAATACATACCTGAAGCTAATGGGCCGTGGCGAACGTGGCTTGCGCGCGATATTATTATATCCGGACGATATCGTTACCGCGGGGAGTTTGTATCGATTAGCTGCTGGCAGAGGTACAAATTATAATACGCGGCATTACGGGGATGATTTTTTTTTTCTTTTTGCGACAGAGATCGTTTAGTTTCACTTCTACAACTGGGGACGGATTTTTTGTACAGTTTGGAGGATAAAAAGAAGGACTTGAGGAGTCCGTGGGAAACTCGATAAGCTGCTTACAATTATCGCGTCCAATTAGTGATCTTTTTCTTGCTGATAAATAAAAATAGATTTAAAAAAAAGCTGTGTGGTGAAAAGACTACTTAGTTTCCTCGGTGGGGCGGAAAAAAAATGAATCGCAAGCATCTCGGCATCGTTGTTCATATATAAAAGGCAACAGTGTTTGCTCTCGGCAAGAAACCCCACGTACGTAAAGGGCCGCGAACTTCCCCACCGACTTCAATCAAGACTGCTCTGTGTCTTTTTTTTCTTTAGTTTTCTCGTTCTCTATTCTTTTACACATAGTTTACGATTCGCACGTTTCCCATTACACCCATTTTTGGTTGGGTCGAGAATTCCGCAAAGATATATATTACGATCGTAAATTGGCTCGAATCGCTTCGCGGGAAACAATGTGGAATTTTCATTGGCGACGTTTTTTTTTTTTATGTTGTTGCTGTTGTATTTTTCCAATCGTTTCTACAAAGTAAGCATCACACTCTCGCCCGATACCTCTGTTGCTGCGTCACGTATCGCTAATGGTTTCGATTTAGTATATACGAGGAAAAAAAGAAAAGAACTGGTCGAGTCGGTCTATAAAAGTCCATAAAAGCGTGCGTTGGGTGTTCCACACACGATTCACTTGACCGAGACTCTCGCGCTTGCATTTACGCTCGCTACTAGTACATACATCGTATTGTATATATTCATTCGTGTGTGTGTGCGTGTGTACATATAAATACAGTGCGTGCTTCGAATGTTTTTCGATGACTCGCCATCGGCGAGTCTGTACTGCAAGTCCCCTTATTTCCGGATGAAAACCTATGCGCGCGCAGAGCTACGAACCGTTCGTAAAACTCTCAGAATTTCGTAACGTTTCTCATTCGCCAATATATGTGTATAAAAAAAAATATATGAAGGATAAATTGTTAGCAGAACAAGTGGAAAACAAAGGAAAAGTATCGAATTCGTGACTCGACTATGTGAAATGAATCAATCGATAGGACGACGCGGGTTTCAAAGACGCTAACAGCATAGTTGGACGGAAGCATGAATCAGGAAGCGGTGTGTCACGTGCGTGTTTCCAATACCACGTCATCGCCAATCGGGAGGATACGCGAACCACGTACTGACGGATCAAAAAAGGAGTACGTAGCACCCGCGTGCAGCATTATTTTTTCAAGTAAGCGGTACGTGAAACATTTATAAAAAAATTCAAGTTCAACTTCCCAATTTTCATCACATCCAATACCAAAAATCAATGCTATCGTTACGCTCCTTTGACGATTATTCCGTCGAGCTAAGATCCTTCAAAACGACTATAATTCAAAGGGTTGAACACGAATAAAAAAAATAAAGAAACTCGCAAATACTCAATTCCGATCTTTCGACTTTAATGTTTACTTATCCGTTGAAAAAATGAGCTCGCAAATGGTAGTAATGGGAATTTTTTAAAAATGAAGGAAAGATGGTAGAATTTGCTCGGATGTCGCTTTGATGACGACGAGTACGCATCAGGGGTAAATTTAATCGCGAGTCTAATGCTGTAAGGAATAAGGCAAGAGAGTCCCACAGGGTTTTCCAGGGTCGTTTACCCGCCTAAATCGGGCATTGGCCAACGTCGCCGTCGTCGTCTGAGAGAGAAGCGACGATCGGAAGGGCTCCTCTACTGCAACTACACTTGAATCCCTCGTGGCAGCGATGGCCGAGGAGGACGAGGAGCCCGAGCGGGAACGGGGGAGCTTGGGAATATAAGTTAGTCGAGCTGATAAACGACCTCTGGAATGTCAGATAAAGCGGACTAGGACCGAGCTGCACGCCGAGAGAAAGAGAAAGAGATCACAGCGGCAGAAGCAGAAGCAGCAACAGCTCGGGTGGGAATGGGCAGAGAGAACGAGAGAGAGAGAGGTGAAGAGATCACGAGGAGGAAGAGGATGGAGGAAAAAAAACAAGGAGGAACAAGCGCGAGGGAGCGAGAGACGACAGTGAGTTCAGAGCGATAACAGGGTTCTCCATGAACGATTTGCGTCACAGGCGGAACGAAGAGTCGACCTAGGATACCATGGACGGGTAGGTCACAAAAAAAAGGTCGATAAACAATTTAAGTTCTAAAAAAATATCTAAATGTGGAAGCGATTGATGGATCTTCAGGGGTCTGGATAGGTTACACGAACCTGGCGACTGATAAAATTAGCGAGTGGGAGTGTCTGGTGCTACGATTGTCACGATTTTCTTATTTTATTTTATATATTTTTCTCGTTGAAAATGGCAAGCCGCCAGTCGAACAGGAACGACGGAAGTTGGACTGGGAGTCGAGTATATCAGCCCGGGCGTTTAATCGTCGGGGATCTCCGTCTTTATCGTCGACGAGAAGAAAAAAAAACTGGGCGAGGGAAGTACGAGCAAACCCTCCTCGAGTGAGAGAAGGAACTTCGTCGACCCCTCGGAGTCGTCTCGTAGGGCATAATTTCCTGGAAACGGCGAGAGAGAGAGAGAGAGACAAAATGGAGAATACAAGAGCGGTAGCCGGGGTGGAGCAGAAGTTCGGGCGAAGATTTTGGACACCCTGGGAACCTGGGTCTCGAGACGGGCCCTGCCCGTTCGGCGGGCACCCCGACGTTAAATTACACCGACAGCCGAGAGCGCAAACCAGCACACGTCGGTGTATACGCCCCTAACCGACAGATGGCACTGGGAAATAGAGGATAGACCACTGAAGAGAGAGATCAGTAACCCTGATAGGCGAAAGACCTCTGCGGACTCCTCTCTCGGCTCGTATGTATACCGGCGTTGTACGCTGTATATTTCTCTCCGCTTACTCCGAAGCTTTTCACGGGTGTACACGTCTCCCTCTCTTTGGCTTCCCAACCGGCTGTGCGCTTTCTTTGTCGTGTCTCAGATGACGCCACGCGCCGGCACGGGACTAACCGCGTCATTTACCCGAACGTTAAATTTCCTACTTTTCTCATTTATTGCTTTACATTTTTTTTTATTAAAAAAATATATCTTCCTATCTTCCATCGTCATTTAGTTAATTTTCTTGCCGGTCGAATTCGGCTTCGAGCGCAGTGTCGGATATACTTTCTATGCTGTCCGGGTTCGCTGCCACTGATGGACCTTACGCGGCGAGGCAGAAATCGCAATATCACTTGGATAAATTTGACGAAATAATTAAATGAATTGCCGGCCAAGTTGGCCGGGCCACGATCCACGGACGGGCAAGACGAATTTTATGATAGATAAAAAAAATTGTTATCGTTAAGAGTCTCTTCGAGTGCGAATCTTCAAAGCACTTTAATTAAATTTTATAATCAACGAAGCAGTTGGTTTCATTTTCTTGAGAATACACATTTTCTAACTTTAACGGGAGGAGGGAAGCTTCGAATTTCTGTTTCGACAAAAATATCTACTTTTTACCATGCCAAGACTTGGAAGCCCGTTGCGAATTAACGTTCTGTCAGAAGTTGATGTTCTTTTTCCAAGGTCAACAGTCATTATTTGCTCACAGCAAGACTACCGTAATTCTTTGAATAAATTTTTGTTCGCTATATAGAATCATTCGACTGTCCAAACTACAGTTTACAATTTTAAATGATTAAATGAACAATATCGCATGCACTACGACGAAAAAGCAACAAATATAGAACTCTGGTCAATGCTAATAATCTCCAGTTCGTCGTGCGTTTTTTACTCGTCAAATATCCTCGAGCGATAGTCGAAAAAATAAAAAGGGTATCTCTCGTAAGCGAGAGTCGATTCGGCAAATGGAGGGAGATCGTTGTGCGATTAGCACGAGGGAGTATATACTTATATATATATATATATAGCAAAACGGTGTTGGGAAGCGTGGGAGTGTTTGTCGCGCAAGAGTCATGGAATGCTCTGCCGGTGGTTCGAAATAAATCTCGTCGTATTCTGACCCGTGGATTTCTCGCCAGGCTATATAAAATGTCCGTCCTTTTTTTCGTTCTTTCTATCTTATTTATTCTCACACTCCACACGGGACGAACGACGTAAACATCGAACATGCCGGCGAGTGGCGCTACCTGCTGGCGAACGTAAGTCCGCAATGAAAATTCGGACGACACTGGCCACGCGCGTGCTACAGAAGGATCCCGACGTGACATGCGTTTCGAGGACCTCATGACGTTTCCGACTCGACGATTTTTGGCTCGAAAACGAGAGAAAATCAACAAAATTCTACGATGCGATTCCTATGAAAAATGTTTCTCCCGTAAAAAATATTTTAGACAAAACTGCCAATCACCTAACCTGAAAGATATCTTTTTGACTCGACACCGTGAATACGTAGGTATCAGCGAGGGTTCCGCGACCACGCCAGAACTCGGCATGACTCTCGCACGACCCGGGTTGGTTCACCCGTGCCGCCCCCCGACACGCGAATGAAAAAAAACGCTGTTATACCCCCCCTCCGGAAAAATAAAGGATAAAACGTCAGACTCACGCTCATCCGTGTCTTCCATGTCTTCATTCCTGAGGAAGGATATATCTGAAACCCACAAGCACCACGGGTTAGAGGTGAAATCCCTCGTGTTTTTCGCCAGGCTCGTCCCGTACACGGGCACTCACTCACCCGCCATCTTGTAACAAACTGAAGCGCACCCTGACGGCGAAACTTGTAAGCCTCGTTCGTCGCGGCGTCCTTCTTCTCTCTTCGATAGATCGTTTTCTCTCGCTTCGATTAAAAATATCTCGAGATGTCGCGCGCGCGCGCCGCTTCTCTTTCGATCTTCGGGTTAAAAAAAAACCACCACAACGCTTCCTTCCTGGCGGGAAAATCTTGAAATTCTGGAGGAAAATTGGAGATACAGGAAATTATGTTTCATATAATCATCACTTTCACGCAATAATATGGACTGATGATAAGAATATTGAATTTCTTTTTTTCTTTATCTCTTTTATATACTCCCAAGAATATAATATATATTCGCTCTTTGTTCTTTAAACTTAATATTTATACATTACTATGTATATATATATATATAGATATTTTTCTGTGATTCTATATGAAAGAATTTTTTTGTTTTTCTTTTCATTTCACTGAGCTCTCACTTGAAGATTAACTGTTTTCGGGACGCGAATAATTATCGAGAGACGTATTGGTTTTTGTTCTTTCTTTTAGTCACTTTTGGCTAGATGACCGATCAAACATGCAATCTTTGTTAAACGTAGATAGGAGGTGTAATTGATTATCGAAGTACGTGGCGTAATCAGTCGAAAGGGGGCATACGTACTCGATGCATTTTCTTTTTTTTTTTTTTTCTTTTACCATTTCAAGATTCACTCCAACGACGAAAGTCTATCATCCTCTCGCCATTCTCCCGCAGCTTTCGAGTCTGTATTCTCAGTAGAGTGAGGCAGCACTTGGGCTATGCACACGCAGTCGAGAACCAAAGTTTTCACGATTGGTTTTTCACGACTGCATTTTGTTTTTCATTTTCTTTCGATTTTTTCTTCATTTCTTTTGTTTTTCTATCGGAATACTGTTGCGTAAAGAAGAAAGTGAAGGAATGCGCGTGATAGTGCAAACTTGCATCCAGTTTACACGTGGTTTTTTTAATCTCTTGTACGGGGCTAGGCGATTATCCTGCGAGAACTTCCGAGAATTGTGTATCTTATTTTTGTTCTCCTTCTTTAAACGTAGAAAAATAGAGGAAGTGGAGAGAGCGCGGTGGTAAAAATGCACCGACTGGCACGACTAGGGTCACACGCCATCCAGCACTACTTCGCCGATCGTTGCCCTGCACATCGGACACTCGAACAGCTGTATCGAACACGTTTGGCAAAAACCTCTGGAAGGAAAGAAAGTAAGAAAAATTCAATTATCAGCTACCTTTTCAATGTCAAGTTTCCCGTATTCGGATCGATTACTTACCGGTGATCGCAGGGCAAAAGCCTAACCGAAGCTTTCTGATCGAAGCAAAGCGTGCACGAATCTTCCCTCACGCTCAATTTTCTCAACTGATCGAGATAAATATGCCGCGGCAGTACAACCTTATCCTCATCGTTGAGCGTCGCGTAGTCATTGAACTTTTGATAATCCCGATCTGTAGGCGGATACTTGAACGGTACATTGCCAAAGTTGAAGAGACACTGTTGAAACGACATGAAGCTCGCGGCAGCGAAGAAGCCCGTTTTTGCTGTTTGAAATACTTGAACGCACGGTTTTAGCGCCACGCCGTTTATGGAAAATATTATTTCCGGTTTGTTTAGATCGAGAAGACAGCCGAGAATGTCGCCGGCCTTCCAACACTGTTGTTCGTGATATTTCTCGCTACGAGCGTTGTGCCAGATTAAACGACGACAACCGTCGTACGCCAGCGAATACTCATCGTCGCCTATTCCGTATCCTTCCTATGGGGAAAAAAAGTAAACAAAATTTGCGTTATAATCCTTTGCTGAGCTTAAAATCGGATGTGGAAACATTTCTAAAGTACGATCGTGTTTTGAAGATTGAAATATTTTCCTCGGCCAACTCAAATGTTAATCCTAGAACAAGACCATACTGAATTTTTGAGCCAATGATATTAAATACTTTGATTGGAAACAGCGAGTTTTTGAGGTGCCATGTTGACGTTGCTAAGCGTATAACAATTACAGGTTCTAGAAGCTGAATTCTCCGGGGGACTAGTAGACCCACGTGTGATCTGTCAGGTTTAAATAAGTAGAGAAAAAAAGTTTTGCATTAACGTACGTGATTCAAGAAGGTACTTTGCTTAGTTGCCCAGCCGATTTGCATCACACCAGTCGTCATTATTAGCGTCTCGTAGTACCAAATTCCGGTATCGACTTGAAACGTACATCGCACGCTCTCGAAGGAATATGCATCACAGCGTGCCTAAAATGCAATTGTTCATACAGTTCACTGCGATATTTAGAATATTCTCGCGCTCATTTCCACATACCTCCAATCCATTGGGCGAAATTTTCAGGTACTCGCTTACGTCCTTTGTATTTAACATCACATTTATACCAGTCAAGTCAACTGTGTCATGGGAATATTTTCTGCCTTCCATCAAAACTGCAACAAATCAAGTTACGTGAGATTATTTACTTAAAATAAATACGCTAATTGAAAATTTGACGCGTGTTGCGACTTGGAAAAATGTTTTTTTTTAATTCAACTTACATAAGTTATCTAAGCACCACTGAGCCGAGAAGCCAACCTGGCGTCTCACGTAATGGGTCTCGTTCGCCCATTTTTCCAACGACAATAACGGATTTTCTTTCTCCGCCATGAGTCGCCTCTTAATCGTTACTTTGTTCTCGCTCGTCTGCGCGAATTTCTCCAATGCTATTAGCGAGTACAATACCACGTACGGCTCAATGTCTTCTCTCTGTGAAGAGAAAAAAAAAAACAGACAAAGTTATTAAAAAAGAACTTGGGATCTAATTTAATGTACACATTACTGGCTAATAGTGAAGAAAAAGAAAATGAACATTTCTTACAAGATTAGAGACGAGATAATCCAGTGTAGCATCCGAAAGTATAGCTATGCTGCTGGGTCCGGCCAATTTCTCTGCTATACATCCCAAAACTAGACAAATGTTCCTCTGCTGGGTCATGCTCGTTTGTACCTTGCCAGATTTTTGCGATAATTGGAACATCAACGAAAGCCTCAGTACCGAATCCTGTAAAAATGTTATTTTTTCAATTCGACATCATCAAAAAAAAGTTACAAATATAAAAAATAATCACTTTTCCATTAGAATATTGTAGCTTTTTATGGAGAGGATTTAAAAATATTTATTTATACCTTCGATGGTAACGGGCAGTCGTCCAGCAGCAGCGTTATGACGGAAGGACCCAGAGGATTATGCATAGGTATGACGTTGACCATGGAACTGACAACTTGCAGCCATCCATCTTCCTTGTCTGCTATCGCATGAAGTTTGAGCATTGCCGGAGGTGGTTCTTGCTCGCTGTACATGAAAGTTTTGTAAAAATATATATGTTATATTTTTATGAAAATATGTATATTTTGATAAAATAAGAAACTCACTTGTCGACCAGTCGTCCGATAACTCCGAGAGTCTCGAGCACGAGTTTGTCAACATTGGCCGAAGTTGGAAATTTGAATCCTGAACTAGACGTATCCCCATCGGTGAC
Organism: Ichneumoninae sp. A BG-2022a; assembly: GCA_030522665.1. NCBI lineage: Eukaryota > Metazoa > Arthropoda > Insecta > Hymenoptera > Ichneumonidae > Ichneumoninae sp. A BG-2022a. The sequence continues at coordinate 21,365 of JAPYZC010000570.1, read as the reverse complement.
ATTCTCCTCGTTGACGCTTGGCACAACGGAGTTGTCCTCTTGTACATTGTTACGCTCACAGTATGTCTCACCTTCGACTATACTATCCTTGCACAAGCAATTGCCCATTCCCACTGATTTAACTGTCTTTCCCGATTTTCGCCCGTTCTAATTTAAAATCGTCGACGACGCTTTTTTACGTGGCATTTAAGCTGTGTTCGTTCAACGGCGAGATACGCGAGACGCAAAGAGTCATTTGTTTCGAAAGCTTTTTTGTTCCTTTTTTTATTGTAGACAAAGATCAAATTTCAAACGAATAAATTTATCGAATGTTGTGTTCGGACGATAATACGTATTCTTTCGTCGTTATTTTTGTTGTTTGTTTAGCCACTTGTTTGACGCTCCACCTGTCAATTCGCAGTATCTTTTGCACCGCGATAATAAATTTCAATGACGTTGGCGCGTGCAATCGATGCACGACATCTTATCCGTACATTTGTCTCTCAGCGGTTATGAGTCACATTTGCAAGGAAAGCACGTATTGTAAAATCGTTGAGGACAGAACTCGTACAACCTCGCGCGGTTCGCCGATCTCGCACAGAATCTCTATCGAGGTTATAAATTTTCTATATCATCACCACTCGTTCGTACTCGTTTGCGAGGACGTTTATCACTTTACCGTTTCTTTTTTTTTCGTTACCTATAATACGAAAGGTACAAAACGAGACGATGGAATTATTAGGACTGTTATTACTTTCGTTTCTTTTACATCGTTTGTGCCGCCCGACGGGCTACAAGAAAACGCCTAATTTCATCGAGTCTGTGTATAATCGTCGAACTGTTAGGACTCATTATTTTCCGATCCACCTATCGTACAACGCACATTGTCCGTGTAAGATATCGTGTTAGGAGCACTTTTGAAGATTCTTGAGACAGAGAGAGAGAGAGAGAGAGAGAGAGAGAACGAGAGGAAGGGAGAGCGATGGAACTCCGTGATTCACGCTCGAGAGACACAGCAGGTGCCACGTACAGAGTAGTATAACAGATTGGATATTAACTGACACTAAAAAGAGGGCTTTGCATTCGCCAGATAAAAGGTGTATCTTCAATCCATATTTTTTTCCACGGAAAATGAAAGAAAACAAGCGCGATAAGAGACGATACCGGGAGAGATCTTTTAGATGGCGGTCTTACCAAACTGTTTTGCGACCGTTATGTTTTCATCCCTCCTCATCCCCCTCCCGCCCCCTAACGCTCCGTGGAGGTTCGAACAAGTTCGAACACGAATGCGGCACATCAATGGAGGCCGTTAACGTGTTACTTCGCTGTGCATTCATTCATACATTCCGATCAGCTGAAACAATGAAAAAGATAATAACAATTGCAGGCGAATTACGAAAGGTAATATACAAATGCGATAGTGGTATAAGAAGATTGTTTGTCTCTCTCAGTTTGTTCGTTACATATGCACGAAACACATGTTTTGGTGCCAAAGGTAATAAGTATGGTACTCGATGAAAATACACACTTTGTACGTCCAAAAATTAGCACGATCGACTATTGAATGCGATATTATTGATAACGCATTTCACTTACGTTTCTACGATTATCGTGTTGGTAAGATAGTGGAATGTTCCGTATTTGTTTTCGTAAGGATCTACTCGCTGATCATCTGAAGTTCGAGCTTCCGGCAGTTACGATAATAAATAACCGTTACACTTCAAACAAAGCTGTGCCATTGTTTGCCTAAAATAACGTGCTAGCAATATAAAATAAATAAGAATCACGACAGTTGCGAAGAAAAGCTCAAAGTAACTGTGATTAGAGTTCAAATAAACCTTAATGGTAAAATGAAAGTTAACAAAAATTATTGAAAATTACGAAACAATCGCAGTTGTATTTTTGTTAGTGACTAGCTGATCTGTGATCTCTACCGCTGTTAACGTATTGCGGCTCGTAGAAGGGGAGGGGGGGCTGTTAATCGTTTCGGTGGTTTGGCAAGGTCCGGATCGAGCAGATGACGAAGGTCTCTCTTTAGAGACTGGGCCACCTGGTCCCGAAAGCGCGTATAGCCTCGGAGAAAGAGGGTATAGTATAGTTCGAGGAGCCGGTGATTTCGGAGCATCGAACGTATCCCGCGTTTTCTCGAATCTCTGTGTTGCTTTGCTTGTACATACTACCAGAAGCGAGAGAAACACTCGGAGCATGGTAAACTCGCTCGCTCTCTCCCTCACCGAGTGTCAATCGACGAATCGAACTCGCGAGCAGGCGCGTGTTGTGCGATTTTCGAGAGACTGAAGGGACACAAGTACACACATACACATAATCGCGGTTAGCAGCTCTTCGTCGTCGTCGAAGGATTGAGAGAGAGCGAGGAGCGTGTTGTGATTACGATAGAGAATAACGAAGATATTGCGATTGTCCACAGTTTGTGAACTGAAGTCTGTTCGAACCGTCAATCGGTGCTCGGTTCATGACATTCGACTCACTGTTAAAAAAAATATATATGTACACATCGTACTCGATGACGAAATATAATGTGAAACATTGAAAAAAAAAAAAAAATCGTACGGAATCATCGGCAGTACACCGTGCGCGTTAGCCAAGTTATCACATGGGAACGACAGGCGGACCGGAAAAACGATCAATAATATTACGAAAATGAATTTGTGAAAGGGTCGCGTGTTCAGTTCGGATTACTCGTTAACGAGCCATGGTGTCCGGCGATCACGGTATGCTTCAGCCGGAACCCGATAATTACGTCAAATGCTTCTACGATCTTTTCAAGAGCATCGCCGAAGCTCAGAGGTAACAAACAAACCGCCTACGTTTAACCTCCCACCTACGCTTTGTTTACTCGACCCTTGCGACTGCACGGATCTTTCTCTCCGGTTGTCCGTTGGAGTTTGTCGGCACGTTTTTCGACAACTTTGTCGTCAAACTTTCGATCGAAATTCACCGTAGTATCTTCCAATTGCGAACTTTATTATGAAAGATTTTTTTTTCCAACGGACAATAACCTCAATGTTATTCACGATGACAGCTTTTTTTTTTTAGAATTCGCTCTTGTAGAATCTACGAGTTTCGATGTATTTTTGAATCTTAGAACCATCGTCAAATTTTAATTTAAAAAAACTATTATTTTATTGTTCTTACATGGCGCTATCGGTTTTTAAATGGCTGAAAAATAACCTCCGTGCAGACTTTGCAAGTGATTGGATTATTTAACGCCAAAGCTCTATTTACTCCACCACTATGATTACCTTTGCTTGGTTCTATCTATTTCTCGCCTGTCATCTAAAGTCTGTTAGATTCATAATGGAGCTGATTAACTATCTCAAGCGAGAGAACAGCCAATCAAATACTCTTTAATCGTTGCAGGTCAAAGAACGAATGGAAAAAATGTAAAAAGAGCAAATCAGTAAAAAAGAAGGACAAGAAGAAGGTAACTTTTGGTTCAAAGTATTTAAAAAATTAAAGCTGTTATGATTATTTTTCTAAGCCTTTGCTCTGTATATTTTTTTAGCTTGAAGCTAGCAGCGACTTGAGTTGTTCGGGACCGCCGGAGATAGAAATTGCTAGCAATGCGTCGGCGTTCGCAGTATTCGCCAGTGTCAGGAGTGCAGTTTTGGATAAACATGCAAGAAACAGTAGTGAAGCTTACAGAGCTTCCAACTGCAGCTCGCCCCAACAACCCGAGCTCAGCGACACTATCGACACGGATAGCGATGACGAGGACAGGATATCGTCGTCGCAGAGCTTACCAAAGGTTGATTTAGTTATAAATTTGCAAGAATATATTGCCTGATCTGGACAAAAACTCTCTAGAGCGCTTTGTTACTTTTCAGATCGTCGGCATTGGTTTGAGAAGTGTTTTCACGCTCATGAGGGAAAGCAGATCAGTTGAACCTGTTCTTTGTACAAAAGCTCTGTCAGCTTTGCTGGATGTACTGCAGGGACAACTTCCCGAGGGCCTGAAATCCGAACCCGATGATGTTATCGGTACTTTGCTCGTTTCAAATTTAATTGAGCGTCGCGACACTCAAATTCATGAAGAAAATTTGTAGAGAAAATTGGTCTTTGTATTCTAAGTTTTATTTTCTATAGGCAAACATTTTTGCGAGGCTCATACTTTTTTTCACGGTACGGATGCAATGAAATAAAGTGTGTGATTATTTTGCAGATCCTCTGTTCGATCTCCTGCTGGACCTCGCCACTTCTCATGGCCCGGAGTCGACGGTGGCGAACGACGGCAGTCACCTGACCGCCGTCGCTTGCGCCTGCCTCCTGAGCTTGGTCGTCGTAAGAGGAGACACCGGACGACTACTCGCCGCTATAGCCGCGTTACTCATGTGCCCCAGAGCTCTGGCTGCGCAAAATATTCAGGTACGTTGTTCGAAAATAAATGGATTAATAAAAGGGTACTGCGCTAATCTCCGAGCTGAATATCGATTTTTAATTTGATTTGCTGAAAGATTGGCGATTCTTCACTGATAAATTTGTGTTCGTAGATGCCATTTGTCCTCATCTCGCTGCAGCGTAGCGTCGAGGCGATCTTGCTCGGGAAGCTCGCCCGACCCGACTGGATAACATACGGAGTTCCTAAAAGTTCCAAGATATACACGTTCACCCTTAGCTTACCAAACGAAATGAACAATATGGTGATGAACGGTCGCAGTTTCGTAAGCGACGGAAAGTATCTGTACCTGCACACTAATCGCGGATTGTTGAAGATCGGTAGTGGTTACGGTGGCACGATAGGCGGACAGTTATACGCTCACAAAGCGGATTTTTATCCGAACGAGACAGGCTGGCTCGGTTATGCAAACGTGAGTAGAAATACTAATGATCCGGGCGAATTTCATGTTCGATCTGTTAATCGATGTATTTTTAAAAACTTTTCCAGAGTTCCTTGTACTTCAAATGTTCTCCGAGAAAACAGTGTGAATTGTTAGAACTAGACGCTGAAAATTTGGCTGTAAGGGGGATAGCCGTACTGGAAGGACGTGACTGGCTCTCCTCCGTTATGTTCTCGGACGGCGATAATTTGGGAATGATTACAGCTGGAAAAGACGTGAGTTTATCGTTATTATCACGGGTCACAAAATCATCACATACGGGGTTCGAATAGTGAACAAAACCGTTTATATGAAAGAAAAATTACTAATTAAACTCGACACGGACCTCGGAGTGTATATGCTTCGATGAAACGGAGCATGAATTAATTACATATATCAAAAATCATTGCTGCAACTGAGAGTAGACGCTTTATTGAAAATTCGATTTCTATATCAGGTTGTAATTAATTTTCAGGAAGGATTCGTCGTTCGTACGATAAACACCCTCAGCAATCCGGTAACTGTAACGTCGGAATTGCCCCTGAAACTTGCGCGAAAGTGCGTCGATGTATTCGGTTGGGCAGCCTTCGACGAGGAGCAAACAGCTCACACCCTGAGCTCGGGATGCGACGACGAAGTTGCCATGGTTACAGCTGGAAAAGAGTTTAGCTTGTTGAAAACAATGTCGGGAAAGGTCATGTACACTGGAAAAGGGAGCTGTCTCGGTATGAAGAGCAATACGAGGCCTAACAGGTGGCTCGAACTGTCGTTGAGCAAAGGCTCGAGGGTCTCACAATTCGCCGCTGGCCACGATGGCCAGCACGCCGTTCTCGTTATGGACGACGGTTCGGTACTCTTCGCCGGTACGGCGAGACGCGGAGAGGACGGTGACAGCAGTAAGTCTTTGCATTTTCAATAATCATTTGTTAACTACCGTTCAAAATTGATTTTTCTTTTTAAGTTCAATGACGATTTATCAGTTGACAAATTTGTTATAAAAATATGACGCTCGATTTTTGTATTACAGTGTATCTGATAATTTTGATATGTTTTAGACAAAGTACGACGACCACCGAAGCCAGTAAAACCAAAGAAAATGCTCAAAGTAGAAGGCCAGTACGTAGTCGAGGCTGCTTGCAACAACGGCACTACGGCTTTGGTAACGAAGACGGGGACGTTGTTGATGTTCGGCAAGGACACGGTGTACAGCGATCCAACGACTGGATTGGTAATGGCTTTCATGGAGGTTTTCGTCGAACATGTATCTCTGGGAAAGGCTCACGGAGCAGTAATTACGAGCAAGGGAAATCTCTACACTTTTGGGATCAACAACAAGGGACAGTGCGGGAGAGATTTTACGGCTGTTAGGCCAGTCAACAAAGAAGTTACCGTTGTCGCGATGGAAACTGGAACCGGCGAGGATGAACTCATCGTTGCGGAAGACGGTACGCAAAAAGATATTTTATTTCACATCTGCGAAAAAACGAGATATTTCAACCTATGTTAATAGAAATTGTAGCTATATGTCGCTCGTTGCAAGTTAAAAGTAACGCCATAAATGACATTTTCAATAAATTCATTAGACGGCGATCAGGGCGAAGAATGGGACGAGGCGCGGGGAATGTGTTCGCCGGGTCAGCATCAGTGGAGGCGTCGTGTCTGCATGGTCTGCACGATATGCCGCGAATGTACGGGCTACAGTATATCTTGTTTGAACAGCACACTTCCCGACAGAAATTCCAAACGACGTCCCGGCCAGTAAGTGAACTTATCGATGGATTTGAGAATGAAAATGTTGGCTCTGACGAGCTCGAAGCTCACATTTGGTTTGTCTGTTCGTGCAGAGAATGCGGTTGCGGCGAAGGCGACAGCGGATGTGCCGAATGCGGTTGCTGCAGAATGTGCGCCCGTGAGAATTGCGACAATGGCGGCGATATGGCGGTTTTCGGACCATCAGGAGCCGGAGATATAGGCATGATGAGATTGCACATGATGTTTGAAGGTAGCCAGCTACCAGCACCCCACGCGGGCTGCCTCGGTGCTCTCCAGACTCTCTATTTACTATTGTTTTATCGTCTGTTTTGTTTCACATTTTTCTAATTGATACCCGCTATGATGAAAAAAATGCTACGATGTTTTTGCGAATCGGGCGAGAAGTCACGAACAGCTTGCTAGGGTCTGGTAGGTGTCTGAGGATTATAGTCGGAGATGTTAATTGCAGTTTTAATTTTATTCACAGGACGATCCGGTTCAAATTTGAAGGATTATTTGCGAAGACGATTGGAAGAGAGGAAACAACGGCAGAGAAGCAAAGCTGGACCCAGTGCCGTTAAATGGGGAATGAAACTGAAGGGGCCTAACAACCAACGACCCGGTATGTCTCTTTTATTAGGATTTTACTATGATTAATAGCCGCATCAAGGCGGAACTGTAATAAAATCGTACACGGAAGCTTAGCTAAAACTGTTGAAATAATGCTCACCTTTGCGTCACAGTCGTTCCGAGCGTCGTCGTTCAGAAAGGAGTATCCGGAAAGGCTACCCTCGGCCTCGGTAACAATCTTCTTGCGGAGGAGGTTGTAGGAGGAAGCGACGCCGAGCGAGGAGATGCGACGAGGATCGCGAGTATCCCACCAGCCGAAGTACGAATCCCGAGCGAAAGCCCTGCCATTCAAGTTTCCTGCGGTTTGCATCATACGGGTGAGAATTTCGCTATAGAGTTACTCAAAATGTTCAATCTTTAAAATTAATTGTCTTTCTCAAACTTTATTTATTATATTTCAGTGTTGCTTCTGCAAAACGGTGAAGTTTATACGTTCGGTAGTAACATCTACGGTCAGCTGGGTGTCGGCGATCTCATAGCTCATGCCGGACCCGTGCAGGTCAAGCTACCGAGTACGGCGGTACAGGTGGCCGCTGGGAGCAATCACACAGTCGTCTTGACCGCTAAAGGCGATGTGTACACTTTCGGCGCATATCAAGTTAGTACAAGATTGTAGATCGCATGAAAAAAAAAAATCTCTTTACTAAAAACAACAAATTCGTAATGCGATTTTCAGAAAGGACAATTGGGCATGAAATGGTGGAACGGTCAAAACGAGTCGAAGAATGCATCTCAGGCGAATCGTCGCTCGGAAAGATCTCAGCCGTGGCACAGTTTTCCAAACGTCGTCCCAAACGTCGGTCCTAAATGGGGCAGACGAGCCACCTGGATCGGTGCGGCTGGCGATCAAACTTACATAAAAGTCGACGAGATCAATTCCATCAGCTTGACCAAGAGCACAGTTATGGCTAACAAAAATTGCATAAGTACGCATTTTTTTATCACTTATAACTTTTTTTTACCATTTTTACGCGTCAAGTATTTTATTTGGAGTTCTAATGCTATACGATAAACATGATGGTTTCATAAATAATTTTCGCTTGTTCTAGTACTCATTCCTCATCAGAACGAGCACGCGAATTCCTTCAAGTGTCTCGTAATAAATAAGCGTGACGGTTCTTGCAACAGTTACTCGGGAAACGACCAAGTGGATTTCGGTCACAGCGCCGCTTGTCTCGATTCGCTGCACAACGTAATATGGACTTATAATCCAACGACGAACGAGATAAGTCCTCACAACGTGATATCAACGGAAGCTCGGACGATAACGAACTTGGATGCATCGATCCTCAGCCCAGGTCTGGCACTACCGGTAGTTCCAACGTGCTTCGTAACTCGCACTCAAGCGGCTATGCATCTTCTCGGCTGTCTCGACACCTTGACCCAGGCCCAGGACGAGAAACTAACGATAATCGAGGAAAACGAGTGCAACAATTCAACCCACGACAAAGTTTACAGCAGAGAAGATTTCGTAACCGTCAGCAGATTCGAGAATCACGGCGGTGGTTGGGGCTACTCGGGCCACTCGATCGAGGCTATAAGATTCATGGCTGACACGGACATTCTTCTCGGCGGTTACGGTCTCTTCGGCGGTCGCGGTGAATACACGGCTAAGATAAAATTGTTCGATCTCGGATTGACCGGCGATTATCACGAGAACGACGGAATTTTGCTATCGGAAACCGAGGAAATTCCATACGAGTGCGAGCCACGACAAAAGTATTCGATACTGTTCGACGAGCCGGTAGCGTTGCAGGCGAATCGCTGGTACGTTGCCTGGGCGCGTGTTAGCGGACCGTCGAGTGACTGCGGCTCCGGTGGACAAGGCATGGTGACTGCCGAAGATCAAGTAATGTTTCAGTTCAAATCATCGAAAATGTCGAACAACGGAACCGACGTGAATGCCGGACAGATACCGCAGTTGCTGTACCGAGTCGTCACACCGGAAAATCAATCGCCAAATCGTCAGAGAGATCAGATCGAACCCGTTTACGTTCTACGTCGAGAATTCAGCCGCATGGTCACCAAAGAATGTTTCCAATCGCTCATATCTCTTCTCCAGTGGAGTTGGAATACTCTCAAGGCTGGCCTCTCCGACGCTGTCTCTCGCGTACCGACAACTTCGTTCCACTCGGTTCTCGAGATGGAACATCTCGTCTATATAAGCGAAGCCAGCCTCCGTCTACTTCGAACTTACACGAACGAGATATATCCGAATCAAGTCGGTAAAAAGACTCCACCGGAGTCGGTGAGACTGGCTGAGTGCGTCGGCGAGGTTCGAGCACTTCTGCGACAAATATTGTCGGACTCGGTGCCTACGAGCTTGAAGAGCAAAGGGAAGACGAAAACCAACAAGACCGATCGTACTGTTGGAAACAAAATGATTGGCATTATTCTGGACGAGTGCCACAAGACTTTCGTTGCTTGTTATCACGCTTTCTATCCGACCGCGTACCTGAAGTGGACATCGCTCTGCGAATTGCTTTCGGAAATTGACAGGGAGCAAGGAACGTCGACGAAGGATCGTCTGCTGTCGGCGGTGTTGGCTTCGCTGTGCAATTCGATGGTCAGACTGCGTTCCACTTTTCCAATTCTGAGCAACGTCATGGACAGCAGCGATGGGATAAAGAGGCAGCTCAGTCCATCGGATAATTCGGGCTTGCCGATGATGAATTCCAGCGAAGCGCATCACTATCCTATTCTCGTTGAGCAGATGAGCTACAAGTCGCAGGTTGAGAGCATCGGCAGAGAAACGCTGAACTGGTCATTTCGCGAGGTTCTCGATAGATTGTTGGATCTCATTCTCGTACCGGTTAAGAAAGGACTGTGCAGGGAGAAAAGCCAGTCGCTACCGAATCTTGTGCTTCACTGCTGCTATCTGCTTGCGAGAGTCATAGCAGAACTGGCCGCGCAGTCGAATGGTAATGAGGATGAGCTGCAGGCTGCCTGCGGAAGATTCATGTACACAACGCCCTCGAGATTCACGAGGACGAATCAGACGCGAACGTGGAATACGGGAAACGGATCGCCGGATGCTATATGCTTTTCGGTCGATAGATCCGGTATCGTTGTCGCCGGGGTTGGGATTTATGGAGGCGTTGGGGTTTACAGTTACGAGCTCGAACTCCTCGACGATGTGAGTACAAAGAGTTTTTGTAAACGTGCTTTTAATTTCAATGCAGTAATCGGAATACCGTCTAAAGATATATATATATTTTTTTTACAACAGCAAAACAACACCGGTAACGATCCTTCTCACACTCAGCGTTGGAGTAGTCTCGACTTCACGCGTGGCTCCTTCGGTCCGGACGATTGTGTAAACGACATCGTGGAATTGAAGTTCAGCAAGCCAGTGCCGATAAAGGAGAACGTCAAGTACGCTATAAGATTGAGAAATCACGGCGGTAGAACGAATAACGGTGATAGTGGATTGAACGTTGTCCGCGGGCCGGACGGGACGAATTTTACTTACACCGTGTGCTCGTTGAGTTTCAACGGTACGACACAGACGCGCGGACAGATACCTCACATTCTCTACTACTCGAATCCTCAGGACTCCGAGAGTCCCCAAACCAGCAAAGCTGTAGCGGAGCTGCAAGCGAGAAAGTGTACTCTAGCTATGACGACGACGATTGTTCAGCGTTCCAACGAGATTCTGGCTTTGGCGCGGGAACGCGCCGAGGACGTTGTCACCACCGAAGTTTTGGGAAACGCCGCTTTCGTTACGACTCTCCTGCCACTGGTGATGGCTCATATCAGCCCTCTGGCCACCTCCGATCCTCGAGTGAGTATCAATAACGATATCGTTTAACCTTTTATCATACAATAAATACCTGCTATTTACTATAGTTGCTAACAAATTTTGTTCATGAAAAACAAAATTTTCAGAGCGGTGTACAAATTTTGACGCTGATCCAAGAGATGCTGCCGCACGTTGCCGGTTTGAATTTGCTATCAGCGATGGGAATTTCCCAAGTATCTCAGGAGAGCGAAAACCAGGGCCACTTTCCGCCCCCGGTAACGACGAGCCACCACTACACGTGGCTCGAGAGCGAACATCCCTATAAACCGGCCACGGTCTCTCACTATCGAGTCACATTTCCCGAGACGGTCAAGTGGCTCACCGTGGAATTTACGCCGGAATGCGGAACCGCCCAACCGGAGGACTACCTTCAAATTTACATTCCAAACATAGTTGCTAACGCTAATAGTATCGGGTAATTATTTTTACTAAATGTTTAAAATTGATCTTTTTTCGAGACAATGTTCCTCGATATGCTTTGGATAGCTTGAACAACGATATAGATATTTGTAATCAATTTCCTTTCGCAAGTTACGTTATTGGAAATACTGGTTACATTGGTTACATCATTGGTGTTTTTTTCCAGTAATTCCTCGTCTTCGAGTTCGGACGAAACTTCGATATACTGGCCGGTGCTTCACAAGATGAGCAACGTGCCGAGTCAGTGGCCACAGAACGCGATTCTCCTGCCTGGGAACGAAGTTATATTCTCGTTGGAAACAGCGTCAGACTACATGAAGGACGATCTCTCGATAACTTACGGTTTCAAGTGTCTAATAATTGGCTACGACTGGATATCGTCCGGAAACGGTTTAAAGAATCTCGAGACCGAACTCTCCTTTCTCGGAGGTGCTTGCGCGGCTAGTTTGATGAAAAAAAATCTTGCATTGCCGGCTATCACGAGTAAGTAACGGAAAAAAAATATATTAGTATTAGAGATTGTAATTTGAACAAAAAAATTGCAGTGGAGGAAGTCGAAGAGAACGTCGAATCGGCGCAGGAAACAGCCAAGCGGATATTTTCAGTGCATTCGGGACTTCTCGGACGAGGATTCGCCCTCGCTACACCGCCGACCGTCACCCAGGCTCTCGATGGCGTACTCCCGTTCAGGTGAGTGTTTACACAAAAACGATTTCCGCATGCAATTTTATCCAACAGACCGCATAAGCCGCGACATTTTTAAAGCCTCGCACACGTATTGCGAGTAGAGACGTGCAAATTGTAACTTCTCCGAGGAAACAAAAAAATTCCCCGAGATAATTATAATTCCAAACTACATGGCCACGTAGCTTGGAATTGTAATTGGATGATCGCAATCGCGTGAAATACTGATTTTCATCGTAAAATTAATTAACAAATGACACAATGCGCAGCGAGTAAAAATATCGTATATAATTGATAACCATATATATGAATAATACCTTGAGGCAACTATCGGATTGGAGTCCGCAATTATTGGGCAGATGAAATTGGTGGAATCGGAGCTCGAATGACCCGGCGACCGAGTTTTGAGTTTGCAAATAGCAACAACATCTGCTCGCCGATACATCCGAAGTACCCAGCGATTAATCGTTATATGGCTGTAAAGTTAGCAGACGACGCGTGTTCGCCTATCTGGCAGAGTGTGTCGTAGTTTGATATCGGTCAAGGTCGCTGAACCACGGCGCCGCGTCTGGTGGAGCATATGACCCACTCTTGCTCGTTTTTTAAATTTGTCCGCCCTAATCAGAAAGTAAATCGAGAATTGGTTCAGCCGTCTAGGTCCTCTCGATGTTCGAACGTCTTCGACAGTGTCGCGTGCAATCGTTATCCAGTTCAGAAATATCTTTATCGTAACGAATTTAATACTTTTTGCCCTCTTCTGTTCTCGCCTGCATTATGGTGCAGTTAACGGTTCAATATTTATCTCAGAAAAAAAACTGACGGGTAGCAGTCAATTTTTATCCCACACACTGATGCCATTCACTCGCTCGACGCAGGATTTATTTAATACGATGAAAAAAAATAAAATGACAGATAATTTCCCTCAAAGAGAGTATTAACTAGCGAGTAATAATTTGATCAATTCAGATTTAGCTCGTGAAAGAATTTATTTCATCATCTGTATGAATCACTGTCCAGGCCATTCTTTTATCTCTTATCTAGTTATTTTTTCAACAAATACAAACCGGCAGCGCACTATAGCGGAGTAAATTAATTGTCACATCTATCGCGATGCAATTTTCGTTTTCATCCAAATATACTTGTCGTTTTATCTTCGTTGTAAATCCCGATGATTCGTTGCTACATATTATCTCCCTTAGTCACCGGTTTTATCTGAGCTATTTGCTTTTTTACTCATAGCGCGGTTCGAGGGCGGTGTAGCACGTCGCGCCGAGTAATGACTTTACCGTGTTCCACGTGTAATTTATATCATGGGAGAAGAATACGGTTGTCGCGTGTCTATCGTATTGCATTCTAAAGCCGTCGTTTAATTAGCGTTCATCTTTATTTAACCCCCTCGTACAACGTGCTCCCGATTGTAAAACAACTTATACGACCCGGCGTTCCGATTATATCGCAGTATCGCGATAATTAAAGCTAAACGCTTCGGGATAAATTTTCTTACAGGCTGTGCCATAAGGGACAGTATCAGTCGGTCACGATTGCAGATTTTACGCGCTGATTTTACACGCTGCAGTGTACGGTAACTCGAGTAGAAAAAAATGCATTTTATGGCCTGTTTAACCCTTCATACTGGTAGTAAGAAAATGCCCACTTTCCGGCTTGCCAGCAGAGTGTCGGGTTAACTGGTTGTCGTTCTTTTAACTGACCCGTTTGCCGTACCGTGATAATACAGCTGTTCTCTGTAACATCGTAGTTTATTCTACCGGAAGTGCAAGGTCAATGTCGCGAGGTCTTCTTTCCGTTGTTAGATAATCAATCGCAATGCAATTTTTTTTTCCACATACCTGACGAATAACTCGGCAACTTTGAGCACCGAGTGGAAGTCGTGCTGGTCATCCTCTTCATCGATGCTATTACATACGAGCGATTCTTACAAAGATTTTTCTTTTTTATTATTATCATCAATCTTCACTAGTCCGCTCGATCATACGATATCTTTGGCCTTGTACATAATTTTAAATTTTTTCCGTTATAGGGATGGAGAGACATTTTACTTTTTATTATTACACAGACGAGTTTTTGTTGTCGCTTTTTTTTGCGATTTCGTTGATAATTGTCTGTGTCCAGTCCATTTATTGTTGAGGAATGGCACTAGTTGATTTTATTTTATTCATTATTTTCTTCCTGTTTCTTCTTTTATAGGTAGCCTTAAGTCTCGAGCGATATTCAGTAAAATCGTGCCGATATGTCGAGATACAATAGTCTTGCGCGGCCTATAATTACAATTAATATCTAAGGAACTAAAATCGAAGAGGAAATATTTTGGGAAGGGAAGCGAAAATTTTATTTTCTGCTTCAATTTTTTTCCTTTTTGTTCTTTCATTCTTTAATCTATATAGTCGCGTCGCTTGGCGAGTTGCTTCGGCGAAAGCACAACGCTTTTCTCGTTGATATTCGACTCTAGGAGAAAAAAAATTGTCGAACGCACGAGAGCGTAAAATCGATTGACCCTCGATTTGCCTACACAGTCCAGTAACGCGAATATCGAGTTTATTTACATCTTTGACGTTGCGAATATTCGTGAGGAATGTTTTTTTTTCGAGCCGCGGAGATAATTGTATTGAAAAAAAATCTATCGATATATCTTTTTACATGGATAATTTTCACACAATTGCCTCCGTGCATCGTCGATCTTTCGGCTACGAAGAGTTATCGGCACTTGCCCGGTAGTGGGTTAAATCTAATTCTCTAATTGTCAAAAAAATATACATACAAAAAAATATCAAATTTTTAATCCTTTGAAGCAAAATTTATCTAAATTTTTATATATATTCTCAGGCTCGATACTTGTCTTCGAGATTCTTTTGCAAACTTATCCGCAATCTAGCTCGATTTTATAGTCAAACTACAATATAATGCATTTTTTTGCCTCAAAGGATTAAATTCGTTCTCGGTAAAAAATTACA
The DNA here is from genome assembly GCA_030522665.1 of Ichneumoninae sp. A BG-2022a. NCBI lineage: Eukaryota > Metazoa > Arthropoda > Insecta > Hymenoptera > Ichneumonidae > Ichneumoninae sp. A BG-2022a. Next base: position 6,291 of record JAPYZC010000570.1, on the reverse strand, counting down.
TTTTTCGGTACAGCGTAACATGAAATTATTATTAACATCACGTGAAGCGTACAGATATCCTGTAACAATTAGTAAATTAGATTTAAACCCATTGCAGCTCGAATCAATGATATGTGAAACGGAAGCTTACGAGCTGTAAATTGTACCATAGGGTAGTTTCAATTAAACGAAATCTCTCTCTGTCCTCTCTCCTCGTTAGCGGAGCTCGCACACAATCTCATTACACAACTCTGTATATCTTTCACTCTCAAAACAATTTGATTTGTCCCTTCTTACTGTTCGGTGGGTTCGTGTCTTTATTCCGCACTCACTTTCGATTTATGCGTTATCTTTTAAATTATTTTCTTTTGTCTATGAATCTGTATTCACACTTCCCTCATTCGAGTCCATTATTCTCGCAATTTTTTGTTCATTTTATTTTTGAATTTTTACATGCTACTAATTTTTTTGTTTATTATTTTATTTCTCAGAAGTTTTATCCCGTGTGAATTGTCTCAGAGTTTGTAGACACGAAACTCGCGCTGTTCCTCAGTCACCGTATCGTCGAGACCGCCGTTGCGTCGCCGGCTTGATCTCCTCGAGCCGGAGCCTGAGGGGCGCGAAGGCTCTCGTTACAATTCCGTCGTCAGCGGTTCGGCTTTCTCCACGATGACGTGGAATTCCGTTTCTCGGTACAGTCTGCCGTCCGGTACGACCATCGTTATCCTGCTGTCGACCGGTGCGGTCGACGCGTTGCCGTCGCGCCCGATGACGCCGTTCTTCTTCGACGTGACGACATCCGGCGCGCTCGTCGGCACGCTGATCCACCTTTTTTGGCTGTTGGTTCTTCGCCTCCTGCAGCACCAAACAACGAGAACGACCAGCGATCCGAGAAACACGAGCAGTCCGACCAACACCAGTGCGAGGAGCATCACTGAACTCGCGAGGGCGCAATTTCTCGCTTCGAATTCACTGAAACTCGTCGCTCCATTGTCGGCCGGCTCGTAGCACAGAAACGTATCGGGACCCTCCTCGATCGGTTCGGGCGGCAGATTAGAGCTGGAACCGGACAATTGCCCATTCTGAGCGGTGTAAAATCTCGAGTATACGTTCGTGTAGTTGAGCACGTTGTTCTTCCACACAGACAGCATCGAGCACTCGCAGGAACGATTCACGAATACGTTCTCGAGTACCGGCCGAAAGCTTCCGCGATCGAACATCACGGATCCCTCCTCGAAGCTCAACAGGCTGTTGTTCGTGAAACTTATGTCCGGCAGCGACGTCGTTCTGCCGGAGCTGCTCGACGACGAAGATTTGTCCTCGTTGTCCGCCCTTATGCCCAGAAAGGCACCGGTCGCCAAGCTTCCGAAACTGTTGTTCTTTATCAGAACCGCTCCACGGGTGCTTATGTCGAACGCCTCCGATTCGAGACTCTCGACTACGCAATTCTGTATGGCAACGGTCTTCGGTTTTTTAATAACGAAAGCCGAGCTTCTCACGACGCCCATTGCCACGCCGTCGAGAACGAAAGTCGTCGATACCTCGATGTCGTTCATAGTTCTGCTCGGCACCTGAGACCCGAACGAACCGCCAATCACGCGGAGATAATTGACGTCGAATTTTTTGAAAGCTTGCTCCTCTATCGCGTCGATCGTGCAGTCCTCCAGTCGCAAAGAATCCGTGTCCGCGAGATTCGCGAATGCGAAAGCGTTCATCTGCCCTATTCGCACGTTCTCGAAGCTTATCGACTCGACGTCACCGTGAAACGCGAAACTCGGCAGAACTTCGATACTCGCGTTTCTTATCGATATACGAGCTCTCGACGAGGCCGCCGAAAGCTTGAAACTCTGGGTCATCAGCGTCAGATTTGCGATGTTGAGGAGGTCGATGGAACGGAGACCGGCCATCGACGACAGACTCGAGTTTTGAAGGATAACCGATGTACAGTTGTTCACCACTATCCTACTCGTGTGGGGACTCAGAGTCTTCTCGCCCTCGGACGATAGAATCAGATCCTGAACAGAAAGAAAAAGAAAAAATATTACGGTCAATAGTTTGCTTAACTCTTCAAATAACAATAATTCATCAGTAGCGAAAAAGTTGACGATTAATAATTGACCGATTATCATGCGGTGATCCGTGGATATTTATAGACATATGCTAATTTTAAAAAATAGAAAATAAAATTAGCCCAACGTGAAAATGATTGGTAAAAAAAAAATCTGTGAAGGTTGAACTACACTTTTTACTCGCCTAATCGGGGACGAAAGATGGTTTACGTGCATCGTAAGGACTCTCGCGTCGCGGCAAGGTTCGAAAATCGCTGTTGAGCGTCGAAGCCCGAGAGGCAGGTAGAAGCAGCAAAGTTTCAAGGACGCGAGTAGGGCTCGGTTATTGCGGTATGAGTATAGTGTGTTTGCATGTAATTTCCGTGGAGTACCTCGACGCACGTCGACTAGGAGTAACATCGACGAGGAGAGGGAGCGAGGCAGAGGGAGAGTACCAGTAGAACGGGTAGAGACGATAATAGGGAATCGGGATCCTCCTCGTAATTGGACCTCTAAGCAGACTAACTGTTCCCTCGGTGCGTGGCTGCGGATCTTGGCAATTAGCTGCTACTAATACGCGGTACTGCCAGTGTGCTCTCCAACGAGCACTCGCCTCGTTCTCGACACTCGTCGCCCAGCCAAAATATCTCGCTGCTCCTGCCGCTCTGCGTGTAACTCTCTAATTTCTCTCCCGCAACGATTCCATTAATCCATCGTGTATAACACACTAAGACACTTTTCCCGTCGTGAATTCTCCCCATATGGAAGCTTTTATTTTATCACATTTATTTTACCAAATATTTTATCAAATTGAGTCTTTCTCTATTCGAGACCAAAGTTTCAACAAGATCTTTTTTTTGTACTTATTTTCCTTGCAAGATAAAAAAAATCTTAATCGAACTTGACAAATTGCAGAGGCTGTATAAATCCGTTTTTGACCCGATATATGGTCGCTCCGATCGATCGCAATCAGGCATTAACGTGAGTGTCCCGGAAAAATGTTGTTTGTCCCTGGCGCGATTGCAGCCGCAGGTGCCGGCAGTCTGCGATGCACAAAAGCGGTGCTCGGGCACAGTCATGATTTTTTTTTTATATCCGTGTTATAGCAACCGTTCTCTCTGTCCCTTTGTTCAGCGTTTACGTCGAGAGAGAACAAAAAAAAATACATAGAAACAGAGAGATCTGGTTCGCGATAAGAGAGACGTCGGGTCTGTGCCTCTCGCGCGATGAATCATCCGACACGAAATCTAAGCGCGTGTATGAAATCGAGTACAGCCGGGCGGCGAACAGTCCCAGCAGCAGCAGCAGTGTTATTAAAGAGCGCACGTAGCCTCCGGAAGCGTTTTCTAGGAATCGTTTTATCGTCCGATTGCCGGGGAGAAAAAACAAAAAAAAAGAAAGATCGAATCGTATAGTGACCGTGATAATCCATCTCGCCCGTTGGCACCGACCCGGTCGATGAAAGAGCTACAAAGACACCAAGAGAAAAAAAAACTTCTCTTTATTTTTAGGAAAAAGAAGAAAATGTCGATCTTGGAAGGTTCGGAGATAAAACATTAATAAAATCGCGTCTCTAGAAGAGACATCGTGTATCTTCGACAAGGGAAATATAATTAATTATTCTCCGACAGGGAAGAGTACATGGAATTATATTCCTTTGACGTTTGAAGAGAGCGGGTGGGATTGGAACGGGAAGTTTGGCGTTACTCGAGTCGATTAAAAAAAACTCGGTCGGAGAGAAGAAAAGTTTCGGCGTCTGGGATAGGGAATCGGTTACGTGTCCAGGGGACGTCGGGCGCGTTGGGCAGGGTGGTTTACATTTTTATTAGCGTTCCGCTGCAGCCGCGAGAGCGAGGGATACCACAAGAGTACAGAGCGCATACTTACTGCAGCGGGACTCCATGCACGGACGGAGTACCGGAGAGTGTATTATGTATATGTATGTGTATAAGACGGGGAGGCTTAGGAAAGTAGACCCGGAGGGCACGTACAACCCGGAGACGCTCTGCGGCCAGGGGGGACGGCAACGGGGCAGAGGCTATAAATTTTCGTACCGCTCACGTCGCGAATCTGAATATTATTGCCCGAGCGAAACTTCGCTTCCGTGGCTTCCTGCGACGAGCGATACTCCTGTCCGGGCGAAATTACACGAAAACATCTGTAGCAAGACGTACAACAAGTTTTGTCGCTGTTGCTCATTTTTTTTATTTATCTGAGTCGAACGATACCGAACCAGGATTTCGATTTTTTTTTCAATTATTTTTATTTAGTTGAAATGATTGTTCATGATTTTTTTAACGATTTGTGACATGTGTTCTTTTTTTAGATTTTTTTGAACGCACTTAATGTACCAGGTACGGTTCAATTTCTGAATTAACAATTGCAGCAGTGTCGGATCTGCGCACGTGCATTGATGTATATTCGAGGAGTATTTTCGGCGGCTTCATGATTTGAAGACTTCGTACAGAAAAGGCGTCTACCCCGTCTGCGAAGTCGCCCCTCTTGCTTCTCTATGCTTTTACGATCCATAAAGGATTTATGCGAAACAATTTACCGAAGCGTCATTTCGGTGTGGATACTCAGTCGTCGTCGCAGGGCATGAGAGAGTCTCGAGCTATGCTCGCTTTTATTTACGACTTTTCATTTGAAACTTCGTTGCGAATAATTCACCCGGGCGTACAAAGGCGAAACTCGTTCGGAGATGTGTGTTTTTTTGTTGTTTCTTTTTCGAAAATGCAATCTCCGACTCTCATTTTTTTTCAACCGTAAAAAAGAAAAAAAAACGCCCAAAGAAAAAAGAATGGAGTGGCTCTGGTGCCCCAGTTGAATATTTCCTGTCTCTCAATTTGAATTTATTATCGACTTTTGTGCCGGAGCGCGGAGTCTTTCCTCGACTAAGGTGCAAAAATTCGATAAAGCCTCGACTTCGATGTGAAGAGAAAACGGTAAAAATAACAAAATAAAAAAGGTGGATGGTGGGGAACGATCGAATGTAGAAAAAAAATGTGTGCCGAGTCGTTCGAGAGACGTCGACGACGGGGTAAACGATGTATATTCGAAGTCACGAGTTTGCCGACCGACAAATTGGCCGTGCGTGTTCGCGAAACACGAACCGCATTATGCGGAATCCGCGATCGAGCTTTACGAGCCGCATACATTAAAGGGAGAGAAAACCAACTCTCCGCCCCCCCTTCCCCCCACCCACGTTAAGGTACGAATTGTCGGTAACTTTAACGCCGCTCTTACCACCACCTCGACGATCATCGGCCCTTCCCATTTCTCGTTAGCGAAAAAAGCTTTCTTGCCCTTGCTCTTTACATCGTGCAGCTTCAATTTTTTAAATATTTTTTAGTTTTATTCCTTTCCTCTTTCCCTCTCTCTTTTGAACCGAGGGTTAACGGGGCTCCGAGATCCCCGTGGAGCGATTTGAAAATCTCGCTCCCGTTCCGGTCTATTCGTCCCAACAAACTCGGGGAGAGAATCGACGACGAGAGACTTCGAAGGTTCACCTCGGTGAGACTTCATTTTTCCGCGGAAAGAATCGCGAGCGGAATATAAATTCCTGTTGAGGCGTCGGCCGCGACGCACGACGCCGAGGACGATAAGAAAACTCTTCGTCGTGACCGAGAACTCGGGGAATTTAATCTAGATAAGAATTGTTCCATTTGACGCTTCGTACAATACCGTTTGGAATAGGTGAGAATGAAGCTCGACGCGAGAATCGAGGAATCTTTATCTTTCCGTTATTTTTTTCTTTTCTTATTTAATTTCATTTTTATAGCTGTCGGCGGATACTCGTACATTTTCTTCGAGACGTTGAAATTTCATCATAAAAAAAAGTTTGATCTATTTTTTGTCTGTTTCTGGTAGTATAATAGGGAAAACTGGGGACATCCGATATACCTTACAGCTCGAGAGAGTTCCGTTATCCGGCCCCGGATCGGCCACTTCCGTTATGCAAACACGCGACTCTTTCGCTCTCTCACACCGGCTCTCCTTACGTTTCTCGTTCGCGGGATACGTGAAATTATATCTACGTGTGTGCCGCAGTTTGAGCTGCAGTGTAACACATACGATCAAAAGTGCTCCACATAGTTGTTCCGGGGCTTAGGGCGTATGAAGGTTGTATGAACGTGAGAGGCCAAACGATGCCGTTGGCAGAACATGGGCGAGCTCGTTTTTTCTCTTTCGTGATTTTTTTTTTTTTTTTTTTTTTTTTTTTTTTTCTTTTTCTTGTTTTTTTTTTTTTTTTTTCTTCTATTTT
>JAPYZC010000569.1:0-45205 GCA_030522665.1 Ichneumoninae sp. A BG-2022a | reverse complement strand
AAAAAAAAAAAAAAAAAAAACACACAGAGGAAACAAACAAGTGTCGTGCGCCTTTCCAAAGCACCGACGAACTTTATTATGTGCGCGGGCTTTTTCCGAGCGAGCCCAATGTTGTTTTTAGGTTTGAAGTTCGAGCACTTATTCGAGTACTTTATCACCGACCTAGGACACGATTTTACAATGCGGGCCGCGTTAACGGTCGAACTTTCACGCGGATACAGACAGTCCGAATAAGAGGGAAGCTGCGGGATCGTAACAAGCGGTGACGACCAACTTTTCCAAACTATCTTCCCCCGACTCGACGCAAACCTGCTTTCTGTTTGTAGATTTCGCTCTATCTTCTCACACCGCCTTTTTTCTTTTTTTATAGATTTTTTTTTCTTCTATCTCGTCCACGCGCTGCTCTCGACTTCACTTATTTCCGGACGAATGGCTCGTTCTTTGTTCACTCGCTGTGGAACGCCTATATCCTCCGAGTTATACGGCGGTCCTGGGAAAACACGGGAGCTCGTTAATGTTGTTGCTTTTATTTTTTGGTTCCTTGTATCCGCCGCGCTATCGCATGGCGCGGAGTACATTTCCACGGATACCAGAGTTCGTTCGTCGGCCGGTATTGCCCTGTCCGGACTTTACGGTGTGTGTATTGCAGGGTCGAAAAACATCGGTAATTCATGATTCCGTGAGTGAACTCCGGGAGAATAGGAATGCGAGGGAAACGAGAGAGAAAAAGCTCCGGAAATTTGGGTTGAAGTTAATATCATTTTCCGAGCTTATACGACTGGTAGAGAGTTTTATCGTTGCGCGCGTGGAGCATTGATGGTTTTTTTCTAAACCGACTTGAAAAGGTCATCGCCTGGTAAAAATGACACTCCTGATAGATATTTTAGAGCGGCAGATCGAGGCATGTGAAGTCCTCGATAATACCTTTTCAGGGCCTTATCTCTGATACCGAAAATTCTGGGAGAAATGACGAAGAATTAAGGTCGTTGATTTCTCCATGAATTTTTTTTTTTTTTAACGCGAAATGTATGTGTTTTTGTTGTAAATTAAATATTCCATCGGCAGACTCTACGGTGTTAAACTGAGAAAAAAATTGGTTGACTTACCCAAAAGCCGCGGTGAGGTTTAAAGCTGTCATGTGGTTCGTATAACTGAATATCGTTTTGTTAACCAATTATTCATATCAGTCGATGCAAAATATATTGATTGAAACAAACATTTTTGTTGTACCAACGAAATAACGACTTCAAACTTATGTCACGGCACCTTTGTTAATCCAACTGTTTATTTTTCTCAGTGTAGAGTACGTCATCCTCAAAAATCCCAAGAGCCGTAACAAACCGTGGTCTCAATAGGATCGCAGGTTTCGCGTCGCACGCTCGTTGTTGGAACTTTTTCAGCAGTCGTATGCCGGTAATTATGGCCTCGGGGGTTTTATCGGGAGAACATATTGTTCTAACGAGGAGTGAAAAACGTCAATTCGATGAATTTCCGATTTTGCGTTTCTCCCAGCATCCTTACGGTATGTTTGTTTTGTTGTCTAACAGCGCGAGGTGGGCGAGGAAGAAAAAAGGGGCGAATGTGCAAACGAGCTTATTGTTCTCCCAGTCACCCTGGATTTTTTCCCCGACATTTCTCACGGAATGAGAAAAGCTGCGATATGTAATTTTACACCTTAACGCGACGTGAAATGATGGGAAAAAACAAATTCAACCGCGAGTAGCGTGGAAAGAGAGAATCGAGGTCGCAGCTCTCGAGAAGCGTTAACGAAATCTACAAGGGGGCTCGGTAGGAAGCTCGGAAGAAGAATTTCTCAGATGAAAGACGAGGGGTCCCATGACAGAGAGATTCCTCTCTCATGCCGCACCTACCGCATGATGTACAACAGCCGCGCTACTTAGCCGAGCAAACAAGCGCGTTGATGCGACGGATAACGAATCGTTTTCGAGTGGGCGATTCGTTCTCGTTGAGTGGATCAAATCCGTGGGGCTCGAGTGGGGCTCGGCCACTTCTTGTTCCTCGGCCCATTGAAATTGATGCCAAGGTCGATTTCAACGCGGACCGGTCGCGGTCCGCGAACCCAACATATCACAAGTAATACACCCGTTGAATTGACGAAACACGCCTCATTAGCGTTTTGCGGATGCACAATTTCCGGTCAGTATGAACCAACAACGCATGTTATCCGAAATGCAATACAAACGGGAACATCGGCATCGGTTATTGCTGACAGATTATTGGCAAACTTGCTGCAGGCCCCCATCGCCACCAGTCCAGACTACTAATCATCCGTATCAGTAATAGCTAATTGATTTCGGCGGTGTTTGTTCGTGAATTATACGTACTTGGCCACTCTGATCAATTCCCAGACCAATGAGTAACAATTTCGCATGGCACTTACACACGAGCCGTTGATCTTAATACTCTATGACGCAATTGTTTGATCATCCAGAATATCTACGTCAATGTCGGCTCGTCCACAATTTCGCACACGTTATAATTTTTGTGGTGGTTTTTATATGATCGTAATTGATCCGCAGTTGATAGTCGGTGGCGAAGATCACGAGCTTTCGTGGCTATCTTTTGTGCATCGGAGGGGAACGGTTATTCGGTAAAGTTGATGACAGTCAGTCGGAGAAGGTGGAAAAGTAGCGCGAGTGCGAAGACGGGTGAATGCTCGGGAGCGGGGAAAGTTACTCGGAAGGTAAAGCTTTCGCTGTGTAGTCGGAGGCGCGCAACCCTTTGAGAGTCGGGACTACTTTCGCGGTTGGTTGGTCCTGAATCCGAGTCCGCTCGTCCTCCCCGTCCTCCTTTAGCGCCTCAAGTGCTCGGACGGCTTCACCGGAGACACCCTCCGGCAAAGCTCCCGGCAACGGACGGCTGCGGCCGACGGCCTTATTCGTCACAACTTTTTCCATCCACCTGGAAGCCTCCATCGCGCTCCCTTTCCTCTCGAGAGGTCTTTCGCTGCTGCGCTCGAATCGCTCGTTTGAATCGCGAAAAATCTCTCGCTGGTGGAAAAAGAAATTTTCCAACCAAGATGAGTAGCCTCGGCGAAGCCCCTCACACCATTAGCAAAGACTTTTACCTCGGTGATTTTGTACTCTTTGACTAGAATGTTCTGTACGAAAGTTTGCTTGGCTCGCTCGCTTCGCATCACCTTACCGCTGAGCCACGTTAGGCTTGATGCAACGAAAGTTAAAGAGATTTCATAAGTTTGCAACAAAGTACCGAAGTCCTTGTGAAAGTTTAAGAGATTCGCCCGACCATCAGTCAGGGTCTGACGAGGCCCTCACTAGGCCTCATCAGGGCCTGATGGAGAGTTCTAAACTACCTTCTTAATTCTCTATCGCGAGCTATGTTTTGCCAGTAAGTTTACAGATTATGGAAGTTCGAATTTCGAATGCACGTGATGGGATAACACGAGCAGGGAGTCTGAAGTCGGCAGACATGAGGTTCGTACGGAATATGCGCTGGGGAGTAACTTGGGCGGAGGACGCTTCACGCGCGAGCGCTTTTTTTGCGAAGTCAGCTCGTCCAAGTGGAAAAATCCGCCATAGTCAGACGCGCGCATACACACTGCATACCGCATTGTACCGTCCTCTTAGAATCAGGTGCGCACTGCTTTGGAAATGAGTGAAAACGGCATTCATACGATAAAGGCACGTTATCCCTTTGATTCCTTACGAAACTCGTTTAAACTCTGATGCACACGTAATCCTCAATGCTATAGCCGAAATACGGAGGCAAATGGAAATTTACGAAAAGAACGTTTCTCTTTTGTGGGAGATCAAAAGTTTGTCGGCAGAAAATACGTTAGCCCTCTATGTCACAGCTTTAGCCCCGCTCATAGATACTACTACAGCAACACGGTGGATCAATTTCGCATTCATTAGCGCGAAGTTCCAACGTTTTCCCATATGACGTCACTTCCGATTTAAAAGTGGGATTTTCAAAACGATCGCGACATCACAGAGAATTTTTTTAATTGCCTCCTCATAGAGGAAACTTCATTTTGATGAAAAAAAAATTGTTTTCGAGATTTTTTATGACAACGGTTTCAGAAATGTCCAGTTGAGTGTGCGTGTATGTGTGTGCGTGTGTATCAGACGCGAAATATGCAAACTGCTACAACTCGGGAATGCTCAAATTTCACACACAGTGTGTGTCTGGTTAATAATAATCAATTTGTGTATTTTCAAACGGTATCTTTGCTTCCCGATAGCATCGCGGAAAAATACAGGTATCTTCGATGTCCTACGACACGAAATATACAAAATGATAAATACGACATGGTGGAAAAAGCTATATAAAACGGTATAATTTGAATTTCGTGAGTAAAAAATTAATGTTTTGAAAAAACGTCACGAGCAAACGATTCCATGTATTTTTTCGCGCCGAGGACCGATCCGAAATTAGTATTACCCAAAAGTCAAGCGTGACGTTGGTATAAATTTTCTATATTTTTTTCCGCGCTGAAGCTGAATCTGACAGTTGTTTTGCATCGCGTCAAGCACGGCGTTGATGTTGCAACAAGTTGAAAATAGAAATTTTCATATTTTTTCCCCATAATATCCCTTTATTCGCAAAGCGTCCTTTGTGAGGAGGTAAAAAATACAGAAACTGCTTTTTGATAGAACAAGCTTTGCGAATAAAGGGATATTACGAGAAAGCAGTATGAAAATTTCAATTGTCAACTTTCTTCTTCTTCTGCGAAGCAGAAGTTACATTAATAAATGCAGAACATTAATAAACACTGGGTAGGGTAAAAGTGGTGAATATGGCCCGCCTCGATTAACACGTAAATCAATGATATATGGGCCGGGCCATATTCCCCACTTTAACCCTAGACGCATTACCCAGTGTTTATTAGTGTCCCGAAAACCGTATTCGCTCTGGTCGGCCGGAGAGGGATTCATATGGTGTTTCGGTCTACGGCTGCCAGTGTGGAGCCAGCGTTGTGCTGTTCTTGCACTTAAGGCAAAATCCTACCGGGTGGTTTCGCCAGACGTTCATTTTGCTTCTATACGGAGGAGGCATTTTTATGAATTTTTTTCTTTTCACACTGGACACGTATATTTTGAATCAGAATACAATGCCCTGAGGTGTATTTTTTTCCTGTGAAACCCTTTAACACATTTTCTACATACGGTGAGCGTAGAAATAATGAAATAAAAAATATGAAAGCCAAACGCATCCGGACAATGCGCACGCCTTGCCATTTGCGCGAAAAATTTTTCACAAGTCGCATTTTCACAAGATAACGCTAGATGCAAATTACGCGTGTCTTGAGTGAAATTCTGCGTCTCTGTAATAACTACGGTTGGCTTCGCCTCTGTCCATTAAGCCCCTCTTATCTCGTCAAGCCTGGATTACGTCCGTTCTATAATTCCTAATAAGCCAAGATTATTTTAATTAATTTGCCCGGTTCACCGGGCGGCGAGCCTCGGTGTCGCTAATTCGCCTTGTGTTCCGTCGTCTGCGAGCCCGAGCAAAATATCTTTACGCCAATTAGCCTCCGATGCCGCTGCAGCATTACTTCCGTGATTATCTCACCGGTCGAACAAGATTTTACAGACGATACCTTTTACAAAAAATTCCGTTGGTTTTCCTTTTCGTTTTTTAGTCTCGCAACGAGCCCCGTTCTCCCTGGAGTGCACTAGCCTTCAATTACGTCGGCAAAGTGAAGTACCCAGGAGCAAGATAAAAGGTAGAAACGAATGTAAAAAAAAAAGTGAATCCGAGAGGAGTGGCCGGTCGATCTCTCGTTATTCAAATAAACGCAAAGTGTCACTCGAGCCCTTTTAGCCTCACAGCCGACGAGGAGGCACGCAGCCTCGACAGCCGCTTCACGAGACCCTTTCACCCCATTCACCCGTCTTTTTTTCGTCTCATCTCACGTCCCCCTTACATCCGGAAATGAACAGCACTCGAGTACTCTCGCTTCCGCAAAGCATGATTTAATTGTTAACGAGTCTAAGACGCATCAAGCAAAGTCTCGGAAACCCCAGCCCGATTCGTATTCCGTTCGCGGCGTTGTTCCCTCGCCCTTTACCATCGAACCGATACCGAACTCCTCTAAAACTTGTTCCTTCAGTTCCGAGATTTGTTTTTTTTTCCTCCAATTTACTTCCTCTATCCTCGGAATGAGCGACTACCCGAGGATGGATGTTCCGAGTGCAGAACCGAAACGAGTTTCAAACCAGAAAATGTATTCTCTGTTTCATCGCGGAATAATGTACCAAGAAACTTGGGCGTATTTTTACACAGCCAGTCTCGTCGACGCGGCCCTTCCGGCATCCGCGTGTACAAACAAATTTGTACGGGAAAGTACAAAGAACAGGCGGAAAGAAAATTCTGTCTGTTTCGTTTTATTTTATTTTTTTTCTCCTTTGCCACCGCGATCCATTTATCTTCTACTTTACCTCGCGGCACGCGTTTCGCTCCGGAAACGCGACGTACGTGGCACCGCCGCGCACATGAACGCCCGTTCCTTCACCGCCGGTGGAGATTCGGAGTGGAGACGCGAACTGCAAAGTCGAATTATCGTGACGGTAGTTGAGCCTGACTTATCGATATCGCGGCTTGCCCTCACGGGCACATCCCTCTGGAAGTGGAAAGTTTGACCGAGCGTGACCTAAAGTTTGGTAGCGGCTACCGGGTGCGGTATTACCCCGGAGGCAGAAGAGGTGGAGAAGGTAACATGGAAGGTAAGCAAGGGGGGAGCGATGAGGTCCATTTTGCAAGGACTACTACAGCGGCAACTATGAACAGGAGTTGCTTGTGCGGCTACACGAAAGGGACCGGACTAGCCTTGCAATGTGGCCTCGAGCCCTGCTCTCTGTCCCTCTCTTGTGTTTGTTCGAGCTTTGCAGAGAGTTTCCTCAAAGTTTCGCAAAGAATACCGATAGCCGTGACGAGGCTGCTGCGCGCGTCGGGGCCATTCACGAGAAGAAAAATCACGGTCTTTAGCCCCCGGGCAAGCTATCGTCGGCGACGAGAAGGCCAAAGCCCGCATGTGGCTCGGGATAAGGCGCGAAATATTTGTTGTCTGTTAATAAATAAATTAATTTATTTATTGAATTATCACGGGTTTAGACCCAATTAGAAGACAACGGTAAAACCATCGTCCAAACAAGCATGTAATTGAAAAAGATCGCCAGGAAAGATTAATGACAATATTATTCATAACATCTTGTATATCTTGTATATAGAATCGAACTTAACTTACACCGGATGACGCTTATAATAATTAAGTCGTGTCCACCACTAGCAACGGAGAGACGCACGTGATCCGAATAACAGACTAGCCCAACGGGAAGTAGTCCATGATTTGCCTTCTGAACCGAGCGACTGAGACTTCAAAAAGGTTGACGTCAGCGGCGAGAGAATTTCCCAGTCTTGCCAGGCGAGGAAGCGTACCTCGATAATGCATAATTTGTTCTATAGAAGGGGACCAGAAAAACGTCGTTAACATCTCAAAGGTTTTGTTCGGAGAAGTTAATTTAAGAATTTCGCAGCAAAGGCGTCACCGATCGATGATTTCAACTTTCTTTCTTGACAATTTGTTCCGCGTCATTTAAAGTTTTGCTACTAAAAATAAAATGGCAAAAGGGTACCTGCCAGTATTTATTGGGAAGAGGCGATGGTGTGACTTTGACGAAGTGTCGTTTAAATTATTACATTTGTTTTCATTGTGTTCTCTCTGTGGAGTATGATAGGATTTGGCCGGTCGAATCATCGAAGGAAAAAAAAGGTCGAATGACATTTTTTGTTACTCTCTTTTAGATTTTTGCCGATGCACCGGCCCATCAGTACTTCCAATTCCATCCGTATTATTTCTGCCGGGTGCACCGGCTGACGGAACATTTTTTTTTTTTTTTTTTTCGAGCGTCCTCGGCTCCTCTATCCGGAACGCGTACCTTCCGCTCGCGTAAATCGCTATTGGTTATATATACGAGGGATAGAAGGATTCATTGGATTGCCGGGTCGGGTATGACGGATTCGTGACGTTATTCGTATTTTGGCTCTCGGCACTGGGTAAATACCCGCGACATCCTACATCCGGTTCGGGTCGAATGCTCTTTTATTTTTTCCATCGGAATTAGCGAGGACCTTAATATGATTCCATATAACTGACGCTATATTACTGTTTTTCGCCTATACAATATTACGCTGTCGAGTTCATTTTGCTTTCTCATAGAGGAAGCTTTGTGATGGTGAAAAAAAAAATTCCAGATTTTTTATTTACGTCAATTGAATTTTTAAATGAATTTTAAAAATTAATTTCATGCATTAATTAACGTCCGTCGAATATTTCACGAACGAACTCGTTCATTCAGTTATCGAGAGATGGATAATTTTATTAATAACCAATAGAATGAATCCCAATAGGTTTTAAAGTGGTGCAGTAAAACGCGTTTAAAAACTCCTCGCGTTTATGAGGATTTTCCAAAATTCATAAAATATCATACACACATTCGCGAAGCAATACAAAATGGAACGGGAAAAATGCTTTCGACGGTTTCGGCGAGTGTACAGTTCGGTATAACGTCGAAGGGAATCGAATCGCCGACTGTGACGGTCGGACTGATGTGGGCAAAAAGTTTGCACGGTTTTTTATTTTTATTTTTACCCTGCTCGCTGTGCGCTATGGATCGCGAATTAACGAAGCGTGCATTTCACCGAGTTTGCAAAAGGCACATCTGTGTCGCACACACACCCACGCGCATGTAGTTTCAGTTTTCAAAGGCTAAAAATGACAGTTTTGCTGATACAACGACAGATTAAATTTTCGGATAAACTCTCCCTTTTAATATTGCTACGAGTTTATTGAAAAATGAATTCACAATATTGCAGACGTATTTGTGGAACGTGTTAGCGAACTTTAGTGTAGATAAAGGAAATGCACAGTAATATATTTCGCTATTCTTCGTGTCGAATAAATGTAATTAACCCTACTTCCAACTCATGCCTGGGGTAGATATCCACCCCACTTCTTCGTAAATGGTCTTGTGAGTAGCAAATGGGGTTTCCCGCGCATGAATCTTTTCGTTGTTTAATAAGAAAGATAATGCACAATACAAAATAATTTCGTAAAATCGGAATAAAAAATTTTGTAGAAATAATTTTGTCAAGGTGACAAACTCGTTTGTTCAAGTTTGAATATACAAACGTCTCATTTTATTTGCCGAGTCATCTATAATTTTGTTTGTAAAACTAGAGCCGGATGGTGCGAGCAGAAAATGAACAAAAAAAAAATTGTGGGCGTATGTGGACAGTTGTTATGAAAAGTAAAAACTTTGTTTACTGTGTGAGAAGCGTCAAATTTGATTTTATTAAAGTTTATGTAAAATTTGTTATGCTTACGTAACAAAAATTGTGAAAAATATATTTTTTTTAATATCGTTTTTGATGGTATAGTTTCCCACCCCACGAGTTCGAGGGTTAATTGTATTGATATAATAGCGAAAAACGAGATATACATTATTGTATAGAAAATTACATTTTTATGTATGTGCATGAGCGATGCAGACGCGAGACATTTGTTTTCTTGTCTCAACAACGACAAATCGAATTCGTAAAAATCGTTCTGTTTCTTGTATATTTTTTTATTGCTATATGCTAGGCTATCGTGTTGAACCGTGTGCCTAATATATTATCGGAGTGAAATAACTCCTCGCGAGTTTGCCTATTTATATGCTCCGGTGAACTCTCGATCTCCCACGGTATCCGTAGCCGATAAAATCGAGTGTGGCATTTGATCGTTGCACACGCCGAGAGAAACGGCACAGCATCGGCCCCGTACACAATTTATAACGCGAACGCTGTGCCGCTGCATGGCGTGATCCTCGCGTTTGCCGCTGGTGGGCATTCGTGGACGCCTGGGAATATCGAACCGCGCCGCCCAACTCGAATTCACATACGTCTCCGATACCATTTTTTTTCTTTCACTCCGTCGATCGACCCGATAAATCTATATCGGAAAAGTTTTTTTACATGATTTCCCAAGAAAAATAAAATAAAAAAAGACAAATTGATTGCCAGTGAGGATTTTTTTGGTAAAATAATAAATTTGTGATGTCCATCGGGTTATAGGGTTATCGGGTTGAATGGTAGATTTTTATCAAGCTCAGCAGCAAATCATAGCCGCGACGCCGCGTACGGTCCTCCGCGGGATGTTGCCCGGAGGGCGGCTTTCGCTCTCTCATGACTCTATTCTCATAGAAATTCAATTTCGTCTTCGCTCCGGCGCGGAGTGAGGAGAGCAAAGCCTCTTTTACGAGCGGTCTGTTCCTCAGAAATCCTAATAGCAAGCCAAAATCGCTTTAGTTCGGGCCATAGCCGAGCTTCACCGGTAGCTTCTCAGGGGATTTTCGTATACCTCGACAGGGAGAAGGGATATCATCGGCCATCGACATCCTCGTCGTTGCACTCGATGTTCAAACGTGGAGAAGTGCCCTCAGCTAGCACGTATCTAAAACTTCGTCGAAGTTTTTTAATCCGGACCTTTCAGACTGGGGAAGCGAGAAGGAGAGAGCCCAGAGTCAAGGTACTTATGAGGTCTCGGGCTCGAGGTAAAGCTCAGCAACTCGCGTACCGTTGGATATCACTTTTTCCAAGATAGCAGACTTTTCTTTTTATCTTCCGGACTTATCGAAAGTTATGTGGCTGCCTTCGCGAGAGTTTCCTCGCATGGAGAGCTACGGTTATTTAATGTTTGGTTGAAGTGTTGAAGGGACGGCGAACTTTTAGATTTATAGTTGCTTTCCAGAAGTTAAAAAAAAATACATTTCTCCACGAAACATCTTCATTTTTGTACCTTCGAGTCGAATGAAACTCCGATACGGATGATACACATTTTCAGTAAATACTATCGAGTTACAAGTTTTTCTAAATAAAAAAAAAAACTAAAACCAAATTCAGGTCGTACAGAAAACGGTTATTTAAAGTTTTGTTGAATTGTTGAAAGTACGAAAACTGTAAACTTTTAGATTTACAGTTGCTATCCATAAATGTAAACAAAAGTACACTTTTCTACAAATCTTCTTCATTTTTGTACCTTCGAGTCGGCCCGTCAATTCGGAGTTTCATCAACGACAACAAAACGCTGCTGCCGACGGAAATATATTTTCAGTAAATACCATCGAGTTCCAAATTTTTCTGAAAAATGAAAAAAATCAGGTCGAACAGAAAACGACCCGGACATCCGTATCGTTCCAAAGCCCGGTCAGTGTCACCGTCGCTTGCCGATAGGAGAACCGGAAACGCTTGTCCAACGAACAAATTTCCTTCCGCATATAAGATTCACCGGTTATTCGGAAACAATTAACCCAACTGATGTTGTTTCCGATTAATCGGAACGGTGTTTCGTGCAGGAGATGCGAATTGCCGATAACACCGGTATTTCCCGGTTCGTACATTAGCCCGACAGTTTTCCGGTCAAAAGCTGTTGCGGAGTGCAACCGCTCTCGGCGAAATTGACAAATGAAATGTGTTATGCAGAATTATGCAGAAACAAATGTGTTATGCAGAACATTCGTGTCTGCACGTACGCGGTCTCTCGTTGCAGGAAACTCGAACTACAGGCATTAACGTTTTTGCAGTGACTCGGTCGAACTGTTATTGCGGTGTTATTACGTGATGCTCGACTCTTCTTTACCGCCCCCCCCCGCGCTCTTCTGGTCCCCCTTTGCAACGAAAGAACTTAATCGCCTTCATATCTCACCCTCGTCAATGAGAGCTTGTGTGCGCCGCGGTTATAGCGATAATCTTAGTATAACAGAGTGCGTATCAGTAGCTGGTCGAGCGAAGCCTCGTATGCTGGACGGTAGGCGATACGCCGTTAATGGAAGGCGCGATATCTGATGAAGCTCCTTTCGTCATATTTCTCTCTTTCCCGCTTTACTCCCATTTATCTCCTTCCCTCTCGTTAACTTCTCTTGTGGTGTTGCCGCTCCCGTCGTTGCGCCGCTGCTCGATCTCCCTCAGAAGCGCGCTTTTCGTCCCGACGTTGCAAAGCTTCGCGCCCCCCTCCCCCCTCCTCTCCAACACGAGAGATAAATAATTGGCCTCTTGAAAAATATCGCTCGGAAGTTCCGACGCGTTCCATCTAACTTTCAGCATTGCAAACTAGCTGTCTACATGCCAGTTCTGTCATCTGTGAGTTTTCTCGAAAATCTTGTTATAACCTCCGACTTGCATTATCAAGCTCCCTTGACGAAGATCTCGACTTCGCGAAGTTGCGTCTCTACGTATCTTTCAGTCGAAGCGGGGACTCGGAGGTGGGGCACAAATATGTCCTTAACAAACTCAGTGGCATTGCGAGTTTGCGTCTCTCGATGAAGATTTTATTCTTAAGTTGTGTACAATAAATTGTAATAAAACAAAGTGTTAATTGCGCGGTTGAAATAGCGCAAGTACAACATTTGTAAAAAATGTTGTCGCCGAAGACGAAGGTGGCTGATCAGAGCCACGTCAGAGTCACAATTACAAAATCACGGTCTGAATCTGGATCGAATTCCGATATTGGACCATTCGCGGAATCGCGCGAATGTTATATTTAGCCTATGTATATTTATAGGCCATGTAATAAATATATAAATATTCGATATATTTGGCCGTTGATTAGTACCATATCGATGACGCCACATCGATAATTCTCGGCGAACCCATTATGGCCTGGGTTCAAGTCTGATAAACCTTCCGCTCGGTCAGTTGCACGCTGAACTTTGAAACAGTGAAGTGGTTGAATTCAGAGATAGAGGCAAACAACCGAATTACCGAGTGAGACAATAACAAGTGCATAAACCAACTCGAAGGAGAATGACAGCAAAGCGTCGTGTGGTCTCGGATGCATCCACACCGATGCACCGACCAATTCCGCGCTTTGCGGTTGCAATTCTGGAGGCAAATTGGAGGTGATGAAGCCATCGCCGCGATAACCAGCAGCCGCAGGTACAAGATGAGGAAATGCGAGGCCATTGCCACGACGTGCCATATCGATACTTCTCGGCGAACCTATTACGGCCTGGGTTTAATCCCGATAAAAACTTTCGCTCGGCCAGTTGCACACTGAACTTCGAAACAGCGAAGCGGTTGAATTCCGAGGTAGAGACAAAGCAAACAACCGAATTACCGAGTGAGACAATAACAAGTGCACAAACCAACTCGAAGGAGAATGACAGCGAAGCGTTGTGTGGTTTCGGATGCATCCACGCCAATGCACCGACCAATTCCGCGCTTTGCGGTTGCAATTCTAGAGGCAAATTGGAGGTGATGAAGCCATCGCCGCGATAACCAACAGCCGCAGGTACAAGACGAGGGAACTGGAGGGATTCGGTCGTTACCACGAGGTGCAAAACAGACAACCGCGGAAACTACGCCAGGCTCTCGCTCTCCTGTGTTTCTCCTTCTGGTCGTTCGTATGTTTCATTGCCGTTTCTGTTGTCATCGGCGAAGGCTGTCTGAGCCTCGTCCGTTGTCTCTCGGTTGAACCGGTGCTCATCGAGCTGCCGGAAGGGGAGAAGCCGGCCGTTGACGCTGTCTCTCACGGTCGCACGATCTTGGTACGTTTTAGTTATCCGACTCACACCGACGAGAGGGTTGTGTGGAATATGAACGGTGAAGCGGAGACAGGCAATGTGGCGTCCTAACCCAGGGAGGAGACACGAAATGTCAAGGGGAGAACTCCTGCCATGTTATAATGCGAGTGGTAACGGCCTGTAATGGGTTCGCCGGGAACGTTTATGAAACAAAGTGGACACGCATCAAGTCCCTCCTGTGCCGATCCTCCGTGTGGTGCCGCTGCCCGGCTTGGACACCACCAAGTCGTCTCTCGCGTCGCCGTTTCACCCACGGTCAGAGCACACTCGGCCAGACACCCAGCCGCGAATACAAATATATTGCGGTCTAGCTGACCGGATTAACTACACTTTCTGCCACAGACTTCCTGGATAAACATTGGTTAAGCCATTTAGGGATTTTCATATAAAAAATTCATATTTATTTATATTTATTACTTTCTATTTATTAAGTTCGAAATAAACTACGTGGAAATACATGGCATATACGTGGATCAGGAGAAAAAATTTATCGAATATAGCGTCGAAACGAAGTCACAATATTTTTTTTTTCGGACCTATATTCTGGAAAGTTGCAGTTTTCGCTATTTTCAAAACAACGGTAATCCTACATTCTTTTTGGCACAAGGTAGAGCAGCATATTCCCAAAAGCGAATTTTCTTGTCATTTACGGATTGACCAAAGTTTACCTAAAGGCACGCGAAAGAAGTAACAGAAATAACCTGTGTAACTCAGAGATTTTTTTTAATTTGAGAAATCACTCGTGACGAAAGGATTCATGAAGATTGTGAATCTTAACGACCCGGACGACTGAAGCGCATCGGAATATGCAGTTCGGAATCGAGTTCCCACTCTACATTTTCCCGTCCTACACGGGACAGATGGAGAGCCACTTTGACGTTGTAGAAACTCGTTAAGGCGGGTAATTAAGTGCAATAAAAATTAAGTGATCGTCGTGTCGGAATGTACGAGCGTGGCGCCTGGTCCGAAGATTCCGGATCGGTACGATTAAATTTATTAGGAATGCTATATACGGGTGAGATCAAGGAACGGATAGTGGGATAATGGAAAGTGGGAGTCTGTAGAAACGTGTCGTTAATGATAAAAGAATTTTTCCAAGGAATTCTCTTACTTTGATATTACTTTGATTAAAAAAAAGCCATGGAACGCTTGGAGATCGTAATTTACTTCCGCAGAGGTACAACGGTTCGTCTGGTCGTTTTGGTCCATGAGCTAACGAAACGGGGGGGGGGGGGGGGCGAGTGATGAAAACGCCGCAATATCTTCCGCTCCACAGCTGCTTTAAACCGAGAAAGAGAGAGAATTGAATACATTTTTAAATTATTTCGCTCGCGGGCATTTGGTAAATTGCGTGGGCGTTGTGTAATATCGTGCTGGCAGATACTTGCGCAAAAGTAAACGCGCCGTACAAATATGTATTCCTTGGTTTCAGTACAGCTGGACACTTCGGGCTTTGTGTCGCTTTAAAGGCGTCCTTTTTCCACGGGGACTATTAAATAAACATCGCAGACTTTTTTACTTTTATTTATATGAAAAAATATATATTTTTTTTTCATTTCTTTTTTTAAAGAATGAGCCTCGCTGGGGGCGAACCGAAGGATCACTAAGCCGGAAATCTGAGAGATCTTTAATTTACAAAGGGCCGAAGGGGAGAGAAAAGCATCAAAGAACAAATGAATCCGAGCAGCAACGAGAATAAGGGTCGAGTCGGGACCCCTGCGATAGCGACTCTCACATAGTTGTTCTCTTCTTTTCCGCAAAGCTCTTTTTTTTCTTCTTTTTCATCTTCCGGACTCTCGTGCCTTCTCGTTGAGTATTCCGACCGCAAAAGTACCACGCTATTCAACCGTTCTGGCACACTCGCCGGAGGATTTACTCCGCAAGGATTCACCCGAGTACGCTCGCTTCCACTTCATCCTCAGAGACGTCGAGACAATTGTTCGGGATTTTTATGTATTTTATTTTTTTTTATAATGAAAGAAGAATAAATGACGCTATATCGCAAACGCTCGAGCCTTTACAATGAAACCTTAATGACGTCTTCGTAGAGCTTGATAAACATATATTCGTCGAAGGGCATGGTAATAAAGGCACGGTATCGTGGAAAAAAATACATTCGATGCCATTAAAGGAGAATCAAGTATAAGCAGGGTATCACGAAAAAGTAAAGGCACGAAGCTGCGACAACGTTCTCGTACTATTCAACTATTCTGGCACACTCGCTGGAGGTTTTACTCCGCAAGGACTCAAATCCTCAGCGACCTCCGGACAATTGTTCGGGATTTTTATGTATTTCATTTTTTTTTATAATAATAGAAAAATAAGTTACGTTATTTCTCAAACGCTCGAGCATTTCCGAATGAAACCTTAATGACGTCTTTTTAGAACTTGATTAACATATATTCGTCGAACGGCATGGTATCGTGGGAAAAAAGACATTCGAGGCCATTAAAGGGGAATCAAATATAAGCAGGGCATCACGAAAGATAAAGGCGCGAGGCTGCGACAACGTTCTCGTACTATTCAACCATTCTGGCACACTCGCCGGAGGATTTACTCCGCAAGGGCTCACATCCTCAGCGACCTCCGGACAATTGTTCGGGATTTTTACGTATTTAATTTTTTTTTTATAAAAGAATAATGAATTACGTTATCTCTCAAACACTCGAGCATTTGAGAATGAAATCTTAATGACGTATTCGTAGAGCTTGATAAACATATACTCGTCGAAGGGCGTCGAAATAAAGGCATGGTATCATGGGGTAAAAATAGATACGATGCCAATAAAGCAGAATAAAATATAAGCAGGGTATCACGAAAAAATAAATGCTGGATTTGACGAAAAAATAAAGACAGTATATCGTGAAAAAAATAAAGGCACCGGTCAACAACTTCCGTTTAAAAATGTCGGTGGGTTAAACTTCGAGAACTTATCGACTATATATACGACCCCGATCGGGATCGTGCAATTTGCATAATTTTTCTCGCACCATCGGTCCAAATCCTCCCATCAAAATCCATCTCTTCTGAAACTACATTCACGTTATATTCATAACTCCCACAGAGTTGAATAAGAAAAAAAGAAAAAATGTTGAAAGGATGAAGATAGCACGGCGGGGTTGCATTTAACCTTTCCCTAAGTCCGAGAGGACGTTTCTTAAACCCTTTCCAATTTCGCGCTCGCCGCTTCTCTCTAATTCTCCCGGCTGAATATCCCGCGAAACGTCGGGAGGGACCCGGTTGCAGCTTCGATTTTTCTTTTAACCTCCCTCGCGTTATCGTCCTAATTAGCATAGTCACCGAGGCTCGACGTGAGACCGGCAGTTAGCGAGAGGTTCGGGCCGAAGGGAGGAACGAAGATAGAACGGGTTAGCGGAGGAGGTAAAAAGTCGGGGCCGCGACGCGGTGTCGACCCCGAAGCTTTCCATGCCGCAAATTCTATCTCGAATGTATATCACACACTGGAAGCTGAGCCCACGGGTCCGCGTCTTTTCACAAAGTTCCCTCGTTATTTAAATGACCCGGGCTTTCAGCCTAGTCTTCGTCTCTTCGGCCCCGGTGCCTCGTATACCTATGGAATACGTAGACCAGGTGTGCACCATCGCCGCTCCAGCCCTCCCTCGCACGGCTGTAAAGTATGAACTTAAGACACCGCGTATTTCAGCGCGGCCCGAGTAGCCTAGGTGAGATGAGTGAGAAATTTTGGGTTCATTGAGCGCTCTGAATAAACTTTAAGATGCGCAAGAGAAAAAAGAAGAAAAATCGTTTAACCCAAAGAGAGTAAGACGACGATGAGTAATTGCCTCGCCTCGCGGAGCAGAGAAGAAAAATGATAATTTTTCCTCTCGAGTCCCGCCGGGCAGATTGTTGCAAGTTTCGTCGTAAAGAAAAAAAAATTACCACCGGACAGCGAATATCGAAAGTTCGTGGGTCGTGATTACCGGACCGGCCTCGGTGCCATCGAATCGATCAAAATTACTCACCGAAGCGCTCTTACGAAAGTATTACGAACTCATTAAATTGGAGCCAGAAGTGGCCGTCGTTCGCCCGGCGAACGCTCGTTCCGCTCTTTCCGACGATTCTATTATTTTTTAAAAACCGAAGTGGATTAAAGTTCTTCCGCCAGACCTTCGTTTCTTTTTTTCCTCCGACGGAATCGATTCTTCTTTGTCTCTTCGGGGCTCTTCGATTAATTGAGTGCCGTTGGAAGATCGACTTTGCGCTCGTCGCGACGAAAGAAGTGACGATCTTCGATACGCGCTTCGGACCGGTGGAAATTTTGTAAAGCTCGGCGAGGCGGGAATTGGAGGAGCGCCGATAGAGCGGGTCTGCGGAGTCGTCGCCGGGACGGGAGCGCATCGGAACGCCGGGGTGCACTGGCCTCTGGTTGATGCACAATGCGCGTGGCCCTCGTTCCGTTCTCCTCCGGCATTCAGTCTCGGCCGTTCGTCTCACACTGGCTGGACTTGAGAGATATTCATAGAAGATGCGGGCTTCACGGAACTTACGGGCTATTCGTGGGTTTCCCCCATAAAGGTACACGGGCGGGAACGTCGGGACGGAAGCGGGATACGTGATCCACATGTACGAAAGCACAGATGCACCTACAGGCCGAACTGCCCGTTAGACGGACAAGCCCGGCATCCGATACTGGTGAAACCGGCGCACACCGATGCATCGACCGCGCGCACCACCCTGGAGTCAGCGCGCTTATGTACAAGATATTTTTGACTCCGACACTCCGCGAAAAAAAAATAAACGAAAAAGAAAAAACGATGCGTCTTATTTATAGATTAATTTAATCCGAGCGTCTCGACCGACGCAGCGAGGCGAACGCTGCCATCGGTGGAGACAATTTTCGCTCGGACTCGTCGTGAAATATTATTCGCCATGAAGAAACGTGGAGATGATTTTTCGGGATTTTTTTTTTATTTTTTGGGCGAATTGAAATTTTTATTTTTTTCAATTTTGAGGCAACCGTGCCACTCCCTTAATAGAGTTCTCGGTCGGTGAGAGAAGAAAAGGGAGACTTCGCGACGCTCGCCGGAACTTCGCGGTCCAAAGTTTTACTCGACGCGCGGACGCTACGTCGACGAGAGTCGCAATACTGGATGCGAGGGGAGCGAACGAACGAGAACGGAAAGAGTCGCCGGAGGCTAGGGAAGACGACGGACGAAAAAAAAGCGCCATGTGCCCCGTGGCCGCGGCGTAAGCCAAGACGATGCGGCGGGATCCCCGAGCTCGTGTCTCCTGTCGTCTACGCCTCGTTATTATATACGATGTTGGGTGTACACTCACGGAGACTACGCCGCATCCTCTCCTCATCATCCCGCGGGCGTGTCTCTTCGGCACGCTTCTCAACTTTACCAGTTTTATTCTCGACCAGCCTCGCACGGTCCCTCGACTGCTCAACTTCGAGCCACTTTGTTGTGCCCGCAAATGTGATCGTGCGCAAGACTTGCCGCAATTTCGCTTCCTCGGAGATGAAGCTATATTTTCGTAAAGAAAAATAAAATAAAATGAAATCGAGAATTTAATGTCAGAGTATCTGAAATAGTCCGAAACGTCGAGAAATGCGATTTTTACCTGGCGTCTAGATGTATGTGTGTGTGCATCGCTTAAAACGACTATAATTCGGAAACGTTTTGAGATAGCCGGTTGAAATTTGATACCCTAGTAGGGTGGGCACATCTCTTCGTTCGGTGAAATTTTTATGAAGATTTTCATGAAGAATAGATAAACAAAAAATGCTCTAGAAACGATGAAATCAGCAAATTTCAGATTGCGATTTCCAACAATACATTTTACGGTAACTTTTGACGGTTTAAATTTAATGAGATGCAGTAATTGTTTTTGGGTTTATGAAAAAGGTGCAAAGTAATTTGCACATGGCTTCCTCATTTATTACAATTCTGCGCATAGCTTCCTCTGTAAGGAAGTGAAAATCGATCAACGATCTTTCTCACAGAGAAAATTATATATGTGCGAAATTGTAATAAATGAGGTAGTCACGTGCAAACTATTTTCTATTTCGCAGAAAGAATTTAAAAAAAAATTCTAATGGACCCTTCGCCCCATCGTGCCGTTCACTACGAATCAAGATACTCCAAAGTACTTCGAGGAACACGAGAAGCGCGATGATGCTCACTCTCTTGCCGCTCGTCGGAGTCGCATCTCCTTGATAAGAGACTTGATGGTTAACGAGGAATTTAAAATAAAAAAAAGTATTTCAATTAACTCCACTATTTAATTGAGTTTATCGGCAAGTGTGGGCGTGTGCCCGGCATGTGAGCAATTGCGACGATGAAATTCTTCGGGTGATTGGAATTTCTTTTTTCGTCGTCCCTCACCGTGCGGTCCACGAAGTGAGGTCGAAGAACCGCAGGAGAGACGGTTTCGTGGGATTCGTTGGCTCTTGCCCGTAGAGATCGGGAGTAACACTTACTCGCGTTTTACTAGAACCCCATCATTGCCGCGTGCAGCTTTGTGTATCTTTCCGCTTTCTCTGGTACAGGCATGCTGAACGGTGAGTCGCCCACACACAGGAATACGTCTGTAATTATGCCACACCACGAATCTTCCGGCCGGGCTTGGTGATATCGAGAGACCTCGAACCAATTTCCGTCGCGGGTCCATTAACGCTAGGGCACGGTCGCCCCCCCCCCCCCCCCACTGCGACGCGGAACGCAAGAGAATAAGGCCGATGAAAGGACGCGTCCCCTCCGTTTGGTCGACCATTCGGATTCTCCCTATATCGTCTTCCCTCCATCATCGCGGCTCCCATTTCCGAGATCTTTTTCTCGCCGCTTTTTCATCTTCTCGCCTCGTCCCATGGTCGAGGATGCTGCAAAATTTACTTGAACGAGATCCGAGACTCGGAGGATGAAAATGTGGCGGCACTGCATAGAGTTGCGGCAGTCACTGCTTAGCGCGTTTTCACCGGTTGCCGGGAAAATTCGATTCTAATGGCCGCGTCGAGGCCGATGCCCAGAGTCTCCTCCTCCCGCCGAATCGTTTTATAACGAGGCGCTGTAGCACCGTAGATGGATTTATCTCGCTAAGGGGCCTTTCCAGGAGATGAAAAGAGTCCGGGATCTTCGGAGAAAGAATCGGGCGGGTGAAGAGGGACCAAAGTGAATGGAGAGGACGCTTGACGAGAGTACCGTACAACGACATCGACTCTACCGAGTGCCACTGAGAGTTCTGGTAAGAGGCCAAAGTCTCGTTGCCCGGCATATGTAGAAGAAGAAGAGGAAGAAGCTGAGTGGATTTTTTTTTTTTTTTGCTGGTGGAAAAACTTGTTGCGAATTCAGCTTCTTCCTTCGACGATACACTCGGACGATCGGAACGCGATACTGTTAAGCCGCTGATTTCCCCGTACTCGTTAATTTGATTCTCCAACCACTGAGTCTTTCGCGGAACAAATACTGGAAGCGATAGCTTGATTTAAAAAAAGGCTGCCGGACTTTAAAGGGTTCCGAGACATGAACCTTACGGTGGTCGTTAAAGCGAAGATTTTTCAATTTTCTGGGGGTTAGCCCGTATTATATCGTAAGGTATAAAATAAAAATGCGGTGTGCGAGGAGTTACCGAAACTAATGTATTTTTAGAGGTTTAGACTTTAAATTTAGATGTTCCAAAGTTTTCAATTTTTTAAATAGCCGGTAGCGACCTTAAAAAAATGCATTAATTTCGGGGACTCTTCGCACATGGCATTTTTAATTTGCACCTCACGACAGTACAGAGTGGCCCCAGACAATTGAAACATTTTCAATTTAAGGAACACCCTAATGAACCTTAATCGTCCGAGGAAAGTTTTCCGAATGATGAATTGGAGTTTAACACCCATTAGAGCCGACAGGTACGGACGTGCGATAATTTCATTTGACAGATGACCGCAGTTTAATACGACACAGGTGACTTCGTTGCCACATCGTTGCGAACTTCGGTTGTATGATAATTCATGGTATTCCTACAGAGCGAAAATTTTGTTGCGTATATCAAAAGGACCTAAACTCTCCTTTGAGGCTCAAAGTTTAATCCTCGTTTTAACTTCGCGTTTACAGTAACTTATTACAGTGGAACTGTTGAATGAGTTGAAACTCGCATTATGCGCAAAAATTTCATTGTGGATCTCGACTCCCTTGGCTCCGCGAGCGCACTGCAGAGTTTGCGTCTGGTGGCGAAGGTTCCCATCGACGCTCGTAGAGCTTCGCGGTACGTCTAACGCTATAAATTCGAGGTGGATATGCCGTTGCTACCACCGCTGCCGGGGCGCAATCTCGTCCCGCCGGCGCCCCATCAACCCTCGCTCACTGTCTCTTTCCCCGTGGGCCCTGGCGCGGCCAGGGTGCGTGCTTCCCCTCCGCCACTTCCACCGTCACATTCAATCAACGTGTCATAAATCCGCGAGCGTAATCTATCACCCGGCAAATATTTACATCCTGCCATTCCCATGCCCTGCCCATCCCTGCCCAAACCCCCGCCACGTTTTCTCCTCCCAACCGCGGCATGCTCCCAACTTGCGGTATTTATTGCTATTTATTCAGCTTTATCGAAGCACCCGCGACGAAAAATCGGCAAATGAGTGTACCCAAGCACTCCCGAGCCGTTCGTTCGTGATCCTTCTTTGCCTGGTCCATATCGTTAGATGTAAACAAAAATTTCGTGTAAGTAAAATTTTTAGTGGGGCGCATTCCCCACTTTTAATTTATCCTACAGGAAGCCCTCGGCCCTACAGGGAAAATGGTAAACCCTGATTAGGTCGCCGGTATGTAAATTCTGAAAGTGGCTCTGCTTTTTTTCTCATAAAAACTTTTCTCATAAAACTTAGTCATCCGCGTAGTTGACGGTTCAACGCATCGACAAATTAATTTTTCTCTTTTGTGTCAACTCTCCGTCATGCATCTTGACAATAATTACGGTCGGAAAGTTCGAGCATATTCGGCGGCCGCGACGCTCAACATAACTTCGCACCTATTTTCTATGGCCATGTATGGCCATAGAAAATAGGTGCGAAGTTTTGTGCAATTTTCTCTGCTGTTCATACCGAATTGTTTTTAATTATATTGCGAATAGAAGAGACTTTCTCTGGGATTTTTTTTAACAAGTGCGAGAATAGGCTGTTGAGAGAAAAAAAAAAACAAAAGATTACGCTGCCAAAGAGGATGAAATAACGATTCGACTTTCATTCGAAGAACCTCTTTCACCCTGCAAAACTTTCGGCGCGAGCTGTAAGAGGCTTAGTGAATGGGAAGCTGTGAGGAACTTGAGCGATAAAAATACATTGATAGCTTTCGAATCGCAGCTCGTTAACAAGGTATACTTGGTGAAGTCTGCAGCTGCGAATCAATTGAAGTAAGTTAACTGCTACAGGCTGTTATTTGCTAGACGCGGAAGCTTGAAGTTATTTTTTTTTCGCCGAAATGTTCTCCCTCATAATAATGTCGCTACGCTGGTTAATACCCGGACGAAAGTACAGCACAGCCGGGCGCTCGAACGCCCGAACAAAACGTCGCAATTAGAGGGCGGTAATTTGGAGAGAATCGCCAACAGCGGACCGAGGCCAATCATGGTGATTACTTTCGTTGAGGGTGTTCGTTAGTCCCGGAAACGATGGACCAGCCTGTACACATATACAAACACACACACACACACACACACACACACACACATATATGTATATATTATATATCGCATCTGATGCATTGTAGACGAGGGCATATTGTAGGAGCGCCTACATTTCGTCACGGGCCACTGGGTCCCCTTACGTCATTGGCGATTCTCGAACGTGATCGATACTGGCAGACTGGGAGTCATGGCCATCCGATAGAAGCGCGCCCAGTGTTATTTAAAGTTGTTCGACTCTTACCGTTACGGAAATAAAATGTATCCCGGAAGAATGGTAGATGTTGTGATGCTTTGGAAAACAATAGGCACGATTATTATATGATGCACCCGAAAAAGGCAGGTTGCGGCGAAATATACATAGATATATATATATTTTTTTTAAGTGTCGAAAACATCGTGCCGGAGCCAAAGGGAGAAGAGAAAAGAGGTTTCTCATATATTGCCGAGGACATGACTTATAGGATCGGAGGTCAGCCAAAGCTCACGAATTCACGAGCCTCTTGGACCGCGTCCAAAGCTTCTCCGGGCCAATCGAGTTTTCTTGTCCCCCTTTCCCGAACCGAGACGATATTCTGGAAAACACGTTGCACCGAGGTAACCGACGACCCACCGGTGTGCGGTATGACGTTGGATCGGTCCTGTTTCCCGCGTGTGTATTCATCGAGCAAACATAGTAAACAGCAGAAAATCCATGCAGAGCTATCCATAAAAATCAAGGGGAGTTCGCTGCCTGCCGTTGACTTCAGATCGAAGTTGTTGGCCACTCAGGAAAAGATGTTTTGTCTTTTCGAGTTGCATACGTCCTCCCAATTGCTTTTCTCGTATCAAACCTTCTACGGCATCCTCGTAAGAGCAGTGAAACGCGAATCTTGCGCTTGCCATACGAGATGTAACATCGTAGAACCCGTGTATCCAAGGATTCGCCGGATCGTCGTTAAAAAATGTCAAAATATGATCTGGCAAAAGTTTGAGTTCGAAGCGTAGCCGGTGAAGCTCTTCCATTTGAATTTGTCAGTTGGGCCGTTAGACAACACACTGATGGCACCGATCCGATTAAATTTCGAGAAACGCTGACACGACATCCCCTATACCTGCCTGAGTGTAGGGCAGACCGGGGCAAAATGGCACAGCGGGGCAAAACGGGACTGTCAGGTCGAAACCCAGTTTTCCAATGATTTTTGGATTCCCCATTTTCTCCCAACGATACATCCGGATTTTCAAACCTGTTTTGCCCCACGTACCACCATCGACACCATCTCAAAGTTATCAGAGAATTGCGTTTTGTCCCATTATCCCGTTTTGCCCCGATGTCCCATTTTGCCCCGCTCTCCCCTATAACAGTCGAATCTACTCGAGTAAAGGAAAATGTATACAACAAAGTGGACACGATTCCGCGACACAAAAGAAACCCTTCGTCAGGAAAGCGTTCAAGGTGTATCCGTCCCTTAGGAATGTCCACGTACTTACACATACGTGGAAGTCTTTGGCATCCGCACGGGCCTCGACAAGTGATGCGCTATACGATATTACCGTCAGCCGACAAAGCTGCGAGGGTGTGGAAAGGATGACCCGAGAGAGATAGGATTCGGAGGTGCTGGCAGCACACATGGGAAGAGGTGAGCGAGCAACGGGGTAATGGATGTTAGGCTCGGGGTGTCACGTGCAGCAGGCCGAAACCACGCCGTCCACACTCCCGGGGTCTGTTAATCAAACGGCGTATGAAGTTGGCCGGTTCACTACCATGCTTGCTGGAGCCATTGCTCCGATGATGCAGATCCCGCCATTGGTAGTGGATGCACAGTTGCGTAAGGGCCTCAGGACCCACGCTGGAACTCGGTGGCTCGTTGTGTGATAAGGGATGGTCTAAGTGGTGTAAGGGACATGAGCCATAACGCGTATAGGGTATAGTGGATTGTCCTCGAGCTCGGAAACGTCGCAGGAACCCGTTTCCCGTACGTATCCATTGTCGTATACTATACATATACTCAGAGTTTCTGGAGTAGTCGGTCCTTCAGTTCCGTTAAAGCCTCCCGTCCCGTTGCCATTCAACCCCCGGAGGCGCTTGCTCATCCCTAATTTGAGGCTTCTGGACAAGATCCGGCTTCTCCTGTTCAGGGGGCATCGGCTGTACTGCACTACGAAACAGGTAGAGCGTACACCGCCGGAGGTCGGAGGATTCCGATGCGGAGGTCCGCCGTCGGAATCCTCGAGATCTATATCTAAAACCGTCTCGTTGAGGGGTCCCGATAGCCGGAGACATGGTGAACTGGTTTGCCCTGGACTCTGACTACGAGTTTAACAGCTATGTCTCCGTCGAGTGAATGGCAATCGAACTTGGATGGGGATAGCGGATCCGCTATACGATTGTCCCGATTGAGGAGAAACCGCTGGTTTCCTCGACCACACACGACCACGAGTCTCTTGATTGTATCTTCCGCTCGACTATCGGACGATGTTCCTGACATGCAGGATTGATGCGATCCAGTCTCTCACCTTCGGGTGTACAATTTTTTGTAATTATCTCCAGAGTTTTTATGTCTCGTGATTATTACGATGCTTTGTGTAAAGGACATTTGAGTGTTTTTGTTGTTGTTGTTAATGACGAGCAATCGCGATTCTTATCGTCGTCAGGTCGTCGGCTCTCTTTGTTACCAACATCGCGGTTGTTTCGCGTGCTGGCGAACAAACGCGCCGGCATATATAAGCTTCGGGTTTTATTGCGTCGTTTAATAATTACGTGGTGCTTTAAAAAATTTTATTCCCACAGTACCGCAAAAAGCGTTGAAACGTTAATTCCAACGTAGCCGGGCGGTGGATTAACGAGTAATGTATGAGAGGAACCACCACCATAGGAAAAGAGCAAACCGTGAGCCCCGCTCTCGGTACTGATGACCAGTTATGAGCAAAGCGTTATAAAAGCTCTCCGGCCCTCTTCCTCGCACTTTCCTATTTGCTCCCGAATCGTTCGCAGCTCGAAGTATAATCGCGTTAAGGGGGTAATCCGACTACGGCTGTGAGTTAAATGGCCTATAATATCGCGGAAAGACGACCTTTGGTTCCTACATTTATGGAGTTCTCGCATAGGTAAAATCAATGCTAAATTTCACTTAAGGACAGGGGTTTAACTGCTTATTCCAGACCCGAGAGCTCCCGAGATATGATTCGAAATTTTCCACACATTCGTTCTGAATAACTAGCCGTCTGGGTCTGTCGAAGAGGCACAGCGATCCGGCTTTGGAGCTGAACAAATCGCGGTGGATTCGATTTGGATACGCACGGATCTAACAATTGTACGAAGCTTTCGACGTTTCCGGTCTCGCACGCATCGAAGCGAGCGGTGCTCGTCGTAATTACTGTAGCTTTACGTGGGATGCCCTATGTTAAATCCGGCGCATACCGTATCTATTCCGCTATTCCGATTATGTGGGCAAGTGTCCGATATGCGCGGGGGCCGACCGGGATGAATCCTGCCTCTCGTCCCATCGTACTCTCGTCGCTGTCTCTCGAAGCGGTATACGTCCCGCGGACTCATCAACGAGCTGAAACCGCTGATTATTGGATTATCGTGTACACCCTCGCGGCTGGACAACCGGACATTGATCACGCCTCGAGTTTGCGTCGTGCTGACTGAATCTCGTCTATTGCCATCGCACACATTCTAGCCTCTTCCTGGCCCCTGCCCTTTGCGTTCATTACCATCGGAACCGCGCCCTCGGCTCACCCTACAGTTAGTTGGCCCCGAGGAGACCGTTAATTCATCAGGCGCAATATCGAATTAATGGTTTGTCACCAACAGCGAACAATAGTCGTGTTAGCTACAAGAATCGTCGCACGATCATTGATTGTAGACACTGTGCGCCCCAGTTCTTGCATCAGAAGAGTTTACTTGTGTTTCGAAATTGGACTTGGTGGAAATTTTGGACGTGGCTTTTCTCATGGATGGGAAGGCGCGATAAAATAAAATTGGGCGGTCTGTGAAATTGAATCTGAAAATGTTGGGTCTCTTTCTCGAGTGACTTGAAGAGCCTGCAGCGAGGGAAGCCGCGGGAACTTAACTGCGATTTATGGGTTCACTAGCACGTTGTTGTGGCTCCCGCGCTTTGCATCTTAACTATGGACTATGGAATTTAAAAACCGGGTATTTACATTTTCGGAGATTTATCAGAAATACGTCACTTCCGGTTTCAAAATCTCATTCTCCCTCCGGACGTGACGTCATACCGGAGATAAGGCACTCCCGGATTCACAGACTCACTGTTCGACCGGAAGTGACGTATTTCCGTTATGACGTTACTTCCGGTCGGAAAACGAGATTATCTTTCCCTCCTTCTAAAATATGAACCATTTCAATTACGGGTTAAACCCTTCGGTGGTGCGGATAGAACAAGAATCTCAAGGGTTGCGTAGAAAACGCCTTGCGCGCTGGACCAAATTTGTCCAAGTTCGTAATAACAATCAATGATAACAATGAAGGCCACAGTGGAAAGCTCACCTGTGCAAGGGCGCGCCAACAAAAGCCGACTTTGATCTTTCCTCCGGTCAGTCCTCTTGAACGTCAGTACGCACTTCTTGAGGCACGAACCCTCGATCAACCTTTCCTACTCACTGTCAGCACTCCGCACTAGCGTCCAATCTCGTTACTCCACGATATAATATTCATCGTAACACCCACGCGCACTTGACAATGCTGGCGTATCTCCAAGCGATTCAGAGACTGTCGACATCTTCGGCGACTTTGTCCCGATCATTGCGCATCCGATGATCCTCAATCATCCGACTCCACCATTGAGTCGTACCTCACTCTACAGCGAAATTCCAAACTCCGCGATTACTTTTTTTTTTCTTCTTCTTTTAACTCTTGATGCACGTCGAGCCTGAAGTTTCAACGTCCGCGGGAGATTCGACGTCCAAGCCACTCCTATAAACGATCGATGCCACCTCTATCCGTCGCCCCATCGGTCGAGGCTCTCTGCTGCTTTAAATATACGTGACGGCTCATCGATTCCATACGCGACGGCAATGTTGAAAAGAAGGAGCCCCTTGCACTTCAAACGACCCAGCTCCCGAGGTCCACAGATGAGCGGAACGGTCGAAGACCCACCATGACGCACGCCAGAGACATATATTTCATGCGCGACGCTCGCGGACTTTTCGAAGCTTCGGAGGGAACTCGAGAACCCTCGAACTCTCAAGTTTAACCTACTACGACGTTCCACTGGCAGTTCGGAACCGGCGAATCAACGCTATATCTGTTGATACTTCACCCCGTTCACTTCCTTTTTAATTTTGCTCTGGTAGACTCGAAACTTCAAAGTTTACCCTCGCCCGATAGTTTCGCTTGCTCGATAAACCATGGAGCGAACCTCGAACCGGGCACGGATGAACGGCACGACGAAACGTCCAACTTTCTTTCCAACACAAAACTCGCGCGAATATCACTTTTCCATCGACTTTTCGCAGTCTATATCGCTGTACGTACAAACTCGATACTTTTTCTGTTTATTCTTTTTATATATATACATATATATATTTTCCTCTAACTATTGGCTCAAACTTTTCCGGCTGTTAGATTTTTTTTTTTTTTTTTTTTCGAGACCTCAAACTCAGAGTCACCAATCGTCGAGTTCTCTGCGCCGATCCAGTGCTTCCAGGAGGGGCATTCGGAGTTTCGGACAGTCCGCGAAATCTGTGAAAGAGAATTCCCGCAGTGTCGGTGTGAGACCGAGGGTTTATTAGAGGCGGCGACATCGACCGGTCGGCTATTGCCAATTGGTACGATACGTGTCGACTGGAACTGGAATACCTGCGGATATCGGCGAGGGGAATTTTCGTTTAACGAACCATCGGGGAAAGAGAAAAGGGAACGAATAAGAGAAGATATGAGAGAAACAGAGATTAAATTAATTCGTGTCATGCACCGTTAACTCGGTACACTCGTAGAAACGGTCTCTGACCATTCGTACAAACAGGCTAACGAGCCTGCCACGGGTAACATGTCATTAATTAACGCCACGACTAATGAACGAAAAAAAAGTAAACACACAAGCGTGTTATAGGTTCGCGAATTTTATTGCAAACCACTGAAACCGCGACGAATTTCACTTGCGCACTGAATTTTGATATTCCCGAGTGCGCACTCTTGCTGGCGAACACGCCTCGATAAAGTTCCGCTCGGTTATCATAGTGCGAACATAGTCGGCTTCCTCCCCGACTCCCGAGAGCCTTCGCAACCCGATCTTGGGCATACCTGTGTTAAACTCGCAGTTTGATGCGTAATTGGGGCCGAATCGATGACCACCAAGCTTTGAACAAGACGTTGCCTTGGATCGATCGGTGATTTTGGCAAACAGATCTTGCACGCAGACATGCATTGGGCAAACGTTTAGGGATTCGCAGCATCTTGGTGCTTCGATCGACCGCGTAATTATCTGCTAATGACGAAATTCCGTATTCCCGTGGGTGTCTGTCTGCCACATACGTTTTCCGCACACGAGCGATTGTGTGCACACGCGATACCGATCCGATGCTCAAAGACGTAACTCGTGTAAGCCTGACCGATCGAAATCCGGCAGAATTATGCGTCATGCCCTTTCATCCTCTCGCATCCACGCCGATGTGGAGTTAAAATATTACAAATCCCGTGCAGCAGTCGAGGCAATGCTATGCACGATTTTGTCAAATAATCTTTCGCGAATTTCATTAATGGTTGCCGGGAATCCGGGAGCGGGACTAAAACATGCAGCGAATTTATCGAACTTCCAATGGCTGCTGAGTGGAAATTCCATCAACAAATGCACGGTAACGATGATCACTGGAAATTTCATTTCCTCCGGTCGACCGTAAATTCGGGATTCGTACGCATGCATACATACATGTGCATATATCCGTGATTTACGCGGGGATTCGTCGACCAAAAATTTGCGAAAAATATCGAATATCCGATTTTACCGATCAACGGTCGGCGGTCATTATCGTCGTGCGTTTTTACGAGCGATCGCCATGCGCTTTTGTGGAGGCTCATGTGAATCGGTACGCAATTTTTTTTTGCTTTCGATTGCAGAATAGCGGAAAAATAAAAATACATTTACGCACACATCGTGAATTTCAATTTGGGCGAAACACAGTCTCGCGGAGAGCAGCGCAAGCGTGGGACGACAATCCCTGCCTGTCTAGGATCGATTCATAGACGGGTCCGCTGCTATCCTACAGAGGCGCATAATCCCACGAATATATCAGGCCCACCATCCGTTATTGCGGGTGCAGAGGTGGTATGTGCTCGAATTGCCGGAATATACGAACGCGGTACATTGTGGAAATGAGATGTATACATGTGCGTGTATACGCGCAACAGTAATTCAAAGCTCTGATTTGGCAGTCTCAGGAAATCCGTAACGAAGTGCACGGGAGCTTCGGCAACAGCGGAAGTTTAGGACGCTGCGACAAGCAGATCACGTTACCGGGATAATGGAGGCGCGGAAATGCTTGCGGACCAAGACGGCGATGTCGATGGTAGTTAATATTTCCAAGGGGTAAAGGGGATCGAGGGGCGGGGGGGATAATTGAAGACGAGAGTGAAGAAGACCAGTCGGGAGTAACGGGCGTGAATGGCTTAAGACGATCCCAAACTCAGTAATTAAATAGCTATCTCATCTTACCTCTAAAGACTTTATCCAGCATAAGAACAATGTGTTTGCAACGTAACGCAAGAATAAGAACAATGGCGAAGTAATACGTGTGGTCCGTTAGGCCTCAACATTTACTAGCACTGTGATCAAAGTCCAATTCATTGTAAACATATAGGATAAAAAGGGTTAATATCGCCCGCTCCAGTTAGCACGCTAATGAATGGTGTGAGGACCATAGGGTAAAAGTGGGGAATATGGCCCGGTCCATATATCATTGATTTACGTGTTAATCGAGGTGGGTCATATTCACCACTTTTACCCTATTACCAATTTTACCCTATGCTGCTTGATACTCGGAATGTCGACTGAAGTTTGTTTTCCCGTCGTGCCGGCTGATTAATATCAATTTACTAATTACATTAGTAACTTGCGTTACTAATGTTTGCAAAGTAACGCAAGAGTAAAGACAATAGCGAAGTAATATTGGTGAATAATGGTGAAAATCCAATTTAAGATAAATATATAGGGTAAAACGGGGTGAATATGGCCCACCCTATATGGCCCACCCTAGTTAGCACGGCAATTAATGGTTTAAGGACCATATTTACCAATGTTACCCTACATTTTACCCACTCGATAATCGAAATGTCAACAGAAGTTTGTTTATACTGCGTACCAACTGGTGAAAACAATAGTCCAACTCGTAAACAAAAAGTACATTTTTATCATAAGCGTACGTAGGTTGTCTTGGACGATCGGCATTGTCTCGTACGTCCGTAAGAGCCGGCACGTGTATCGCTTTACGACTTCATAGTCGTTGCGAGCCGCACCCTGGGAAGCTTGAGTCTGCAGTACACGCGCGATCAAAGCGTATATGGGAAAGCCCGATTAACGAGCGAGCTTTCGTCGGACGTAACCAAGCCATCAGTGCCTTACCGCGTTACAGAATAGCAGGTGGTCGGGCCTTCGAGCTTGCAATGGCTAATTTGATCGACATAACTCGCGAGATACCCGTTCCGTATCAATGGCCCATGTTGTACGCGGTTTATTTTCATTACCGTTATTATTACGTCCGTTCCGAACGATCGGGATACTTGAGATGATTGTTAAAAGTGGAAGTGCTTCATAGGACGATCCGAACGCATGCGTGATTGAATTTTTACGTCTCGCATTATCCGTCTACGGTATACGCGGCGCTGAGTGCACTTCCGTCGAACGATTACATTCGTCTGGACTCTTGATGGAAGCGTTAAAAATAATATGCGATTTTTAATATTTCCATTTGTAATCCCGTTGTAGTCCCGACAAATAAAAATTCCTCGCAGCTTTTAATGGACATTCGAATCGTCGCTTTCACGTCGCAGGTTGTTAAACTCCCGAATTTCCAGCTATCGTCGTTCCAATATGGAAATCCCCGATAAATCCATTCGTACAGCGGATGATTCGACGGGTGTTCCCTGACGCTCCCGTCAGTCTCGTCCCTTTTCCCCGAGATTTAGCGAGCGTCGAGCTTGTTTTTAAGCTCGAACAAATTTTGTGAATCAACAGCTAATGCGCTTCTCGATTCCATCTCTCGTCACGCACAATCGATTTTCGATAGTTGTAAAAATAAATCAAATTTACATTGCGCGGCACTCCGTTAAACGGATAACAATCGGATAATTTGATCCGATGCGTTTGATCATTGATCGTTAGTTAAAAGAAAGAAAACAAAAATTACATTCGCGTGGCTTGGTGTTAAAGGGTTCACAATCGGAGAATTAACATCGATATGTCTGGTTATTGGTCGTAAAAAATAATACATTGCGTGACCCGGGCTTAAAAGGTTAATCGGATAATTTTATTTGATATGTTTAGTTATTAGACGTACAAAAAAAAAATAGCTTGATGTTAATGTGTGAATCGGATAATTTTATTCGATATGTGCGGTTAAGGGACGTTAAAAAAAAACCAAGATCAACTACCGCGCAACGAAGAAGTTCGTTTTCACGAAACAAAGTAAGTTTATCTTTTCGTTTCTCTTTTTATTAGAACGTCTGTCACAAAGCGTTGCGGTTCGTGCGTGCCTGACTCATTTAACTCGGCACACACAGAGACGTTGGAAGGCGTCGTAGGCTTTTTCCTCTCACAGTTTGGCGAGCGGCGTGGTAACCTCCTCGTCGTTGCCCCGCCGTCTCGGGAAGTAGTATAGGCACGCCGCCGCCGCGCTCTACTCGACTGTGCTCGAGAGCGCGAGACGCGCCGGCGAAAAAGGGGAAAGAGTTCGTGCAGTGCAGACACAGCCGGTGCCTGTACGGATGGCGCGCGTCGGTAAGTACAGTCGCGCCTGAATAGCGGTTCACGAGGGCACTTTTATTCTCCTTACATATACTCTTTCACTACAAAAGCTCGCGGCTCATTATTTTATTTTTTACTCAATTCGTAAAAAAAAATTTTTTAATAAAAAAAATCCTGGCTAAAGAACGCGTAATATTTACCTTGATCTAAGCGCGTGTCTTTCCAATAGGTTCACAAAAAAAATTCACCCCGACTTTCCACCCCATAGTTCACAAATATTATATTTACATTTGTCTCGTTATAATTGTTTGTCTCAGTTATTTTAATTTCAACAATAAACATTTATTATCTCTTCATGCAACACGAGACTGACGCACTTGCACTATCCAACGGCAAGGGTACGACAAAGGGAACGGAGTACGGTGCTTGACGTCTTGCACGGTATAACGACCGTCGAAAGTACTGGGAAGAACCGGGGACACGAGGACAGAAGTATCGCTCCTCGAGCACGTTTTGTGTCTTGGGATGATTATTATTATTTTTATTAAAAAAAAAAATTATTTTCCTTCACAACCCGTATTTTTCGTTTCTCATACTTTCGTTTACGTCATGCGAAGTATGCGGCGTAAAAACGAGATACGGGCAGATGTTTCGCGTGGTCCAAAAGCGCGTCACTCCCATTGAAGAGTCGCCGGCGGACTGGGCGATCGTGCGCGGTACCGAGATGTGCGAAGCACACGGTGCACCCACGAACCGCCGAGGGGGAGGCCACGGTAGAGCGAGACGGCGACATGGCGATAGAAAGAGACGCTCCGGGTGGGAGTGAGACGGTGGGAAAATCGTACGGTTGGTGGGAGAAAGGGGAAGCGTAACTGCGAGAGTCGGCGAGACCGAAAGGGTTTCGGAGCGAAAGAAAGGGGAGAGCAGAGGAAGCCGAAGAGAGATAAAGATAATGCAGATAAAGCAGGGAGGACTCGCGCAGAATCCCACTCTCTCGAATTTTCATCTCCCTTCGGGAGCTATTTAGGGGGTGGGGGGAGGGGGGGGACGTAATGCTGTAATGCTCAAGATCATCCTTGAGAAAAAAAATCCACATAAGCA
The DNA here is from genome assembly GCA_030522665.1 of Ichneumoninae sp. A BG-2022a. Lineage (NCBI taxonomy): Eukaryota > Metazoa > Arthropoda > Insecta > Hymenoptera > Ichneumonidae > Ichneumoninae sp. A BG-2022a. The sequence goes on along the minus strand of JAPYZC010000569.1, from coordinate 10,968 downwards.
CCGTTGCGAGATGAAAGATTTTTCAACTTCCGTCCGAGCCGAAAAGAAGCTATTAAGTTTTACGTTCGAATTCATTTAATTAAAAAAAATCCTTTTGAACGGAAGGGTAAAAAGCTTCCTCGAACGACCGTAATTTCCAAATCTCGCTTCGCACGCCCTTGCCATTTCAATCCTTTATTTCATTTTTCCTTCACCTCCCTCGGACTCTTCCAGCGTCGCGCCGGAACTTCAAACCTCCCGGTCATTTCCGTCCAGTCGTGCCCGTCTCGCGAGTGTCCCCTCGCTCTTTCCGTCCGACCGCCGATCGTCGAGTGACGCTCTCCTCGTCGCGCGCCCTTCGGAACCAATGAACGCGCCGAGAATCTCGTCGTTATCTCCGTTCCCCTTTCGCTGATGCGCCGTACCTCGCAAGAAGTGTCGTGGAGAGGATGAGATATTGCTGCGGAGGGTTCGCGACGAGATTCAAAGTCGGTCTAGAGCCGAGCTATTGCGGAGCAACGAGCTGAAGAATTTTCCCACTTATCTCTGAAATCTCTCCAACTTACCTCTAAAATCTCGTCGGAAACATCGTGCGGATAATCCCGATGTCCACGCCTTCCATTGCTATGGGCTTAGTATTTTGTCTCGCTGGAAAGCTCGTCGTTTTTACCAGAGCCTGGATCTTTCCGAAGAAGCGATCTACAGACACGGCACTTTCAATTTTTTTTGCTTTAAATATTTTTTGTTTTTACTTTTTGGATACTCTGTGTCAATATAAAGATTTGTATTGATCTTTGTATTAGTTGTACATGCGTGCAGTCTTTCCGATGACTGTTACAGGGGTCATATTGCAGACATATGTGATCTGATTAAAATCCATTAATGGTTCGACCGACGCCTTTCGCAATTCTCTTAGGGTCGAATTTCAAGCCGTTAGTTTCAACTTAAGATCGACGTTTGTGCTTACGATCTATCTTAAGTTCGAACTTGATTTCATGCTTCAGATTGATCTTAAATTCGAACTTGAGTGTGAACTTAATATCGAACTCGAGCTACAAACGAATTTAAGTTAAGACTTATATTTGAACTTAAGATAAAGCTTAAGCACGAAATCAAGTTCAAACTTAAAACAGATCATAAGCACGGAATGAAATTCGGGTTTAACTTCGATCGTAATTTCGATCTCATCAACGATCTGAAGTCTCAAAATTCGACCCTCAGGAAGCTTCATGAAATTTGTCGTTCAGCAGAGACGAATCTTGGAGCCCGAAAATATTTTTTTATTTTGGTTAATTTATCTTTCTCCAGCGAAATTGTACTAGTAATAAGGTTTTGGTGGTAAGTTTGACTCATAGAAGACCCGGCGCGAAAGTCGAATCGTATGATCAAAGTGATTCGAAGGGTTCGAAGGGTTTCCAGTCTTCGCACGCCCAAAGATCAACCCCAGGTGCTAACGCAAACATCGATTCGTGTCTACGGAACGTATACCTATATAGAGAAAGAATACATCGAGAATGCGGAAACGCGAGGGATACGCGAATACCGGAGACTCGATCAATAAGCAATTACAGGAAATACGTACGTGTACTACGCTTCGCAGAATGATGTTTTCTGCTCTCGTCACACGTCGTCGCGAGCTGCCTCACTCCTCGAACTAATTTCCTTCCGACTGTTCGCTTTCGACGAGCGTGCCTGCGACACCGTGTCATAGCATAATAAATAAATATTATATTTCTGAAAAATAAAATGAAATGATATAAAAATGAGGAAAATAAACTAGAAATTCTCGTCTAAAAATATAAGTAACAGCATTTTGTTGATGTAATATCGTAGTATCGACCTTTTTATTTGTGTTGCGTTTGGGCGGCGACGACGAGGCTGGTTTGTGATGTTTTGCCGCACGACGTCTCTTCCGGTCAAAAACTGCGATTTTCAAACCGGAAACGATGTATTTTCGGTATGAAGTCACGTTCGTTCGAAAATGAAATTTTCATACCGAAAGTGACTTTATCCCGTATGACGTCATTTTCGGTTTAAAAGTGAGATTTTTAAACCGAAAACGACGTTACAGAGAATCATTTTAATTATTATGTATTTAATTATTATGTAATAATTTTAATAATTATGAAATGAAAAGCTTATGAAAGGGGTTCGTAACGAAATGTTGATTGGTAGCAAATAACAAATTACGTAACTGCATTGGTAATATCTTATGGAAATATTCGTACTCCGTCATTGATGACCACATTAGCGAACAGTATTTACTCATCAATCCGTTTGCCGATAATTTCAATGCATTTCAATACAAAAATCTTTTACCCGTACGGCTTCATCCGCACAATGGACAAACAGCTCTGTTACCGGAATGTCATAAAATTTTATTAGCGATAATAGATCTGCATCGCTACCGTTTCATTCCGGCGTCGCACCGACGCGACATTATGAATGTTCATTAATATTGATGTGTCATAGATGCGCTCAACCTGATGTTGCATGTCCATTGTATCGCATTTCGTGCCATTCTCGTTAGAGGATGACGTGTGCAATATCAGTAATGCGCATCATAGTCGACGTGATCGAGTTCGTAATTTGAACTTCGTTTGCGTTCGCGTTTTCATACCCTCGGTTCGTAGCGTGGAAGAATGCAAAGTAACGCGAGATATATTTTTTTATGTACTTTTAGAAAATTTCGCTGTATCGTGTCGATTAGTCAATTTTTCTTACAGATTTATTGATTTTCTTCGAGTCCCTGTAAGATCTTATTACAATTCGGGAGACCGCTGAGGAAAAGCCTAATCACTTGTTTGGCGTGGCGAACACCAGTGATCATTTTGTTTGATACTGCGGCTATTCCGAAACGCCAAAAATCCTTATCGAGTTTCCTTAAAGACGACCTAGTTCAGTTTCACGAACACTTCTCAACGACTTTTCCGGTTAAAAAATTCCGGTTCAGCGATTTCTTTTTATATTCAATTAAGTAAATCAGAGCGAGCGACTCCAGTCGAGTACAAGAAAAATCGACTGTCAGAAAGTCGCGAAACGTTCCAGAGTACAGGTATAGGCGACACAAGATGGAAAATTCATTTTTATTCAGTCCCGATTGCTTCGCTGAATTCAATAAAGAGCCGCGCGCATCCACGCTTGCATCTCTCGCTTCATAAATGAACTCTATATACTATATAATATAATATAACGCGTGTACCTCGCTATGTTCATTAATATACGCTTCAACGTTGGTATCGTATATGGCGGAGCTTTTTTCACGCCACTATCGACTGTGCGCTTCTCATTTTTTTTTACAATATTAATTCATATTTTCACAGCCGCGCCACATACACGCGCTTTTCGCTTCCTTCAAACCGAAGCTTTCGTGTTTCACAATTATAGGATTTCCGTGAGATTTCACCTCGCACAGGAATCCGTATTTTCTTTCGTTTTATATACTCTACAATCTCTGACTGACCCAAACATGAAAGGTAAACGAATTTCTTGAATCCGTTTATATGGAATGATTGCTGGAGAATAATTGTTCTCCTCAATGACTTGATCAGTGATTGTGACGATGGGTAGAAAACGATAGGGGCGGACGATAAGATATTTTTTTTATATCATTTAATCGCTCCTTATCAGTTTGTACTTAAGACCGATGTTAAACTCAAACTTAAGCTCGAACTTAAGATCAAACTTAAGCATACCATTATGTGCAATCTCAAGAGCGAACTTAAATTCGATCCCAAGAGCGATCTTAAGTTTAAACCAACGTCTAAAAATTCGACCCTAAGTCCCTTTGGCGAGCGGGGTTGTGGTGGATCGAGGAGGGAGGGGGGTGGATCGAGGTGGCTGATTATTCTAGGTCCCCATGGGCGCCTGCCCAGGCTGTAATTATTTTACGTCTTTTGGACACTCTTCATGCGAGCGGGCGAAGCACGCTAGCCACTGGAAGTACCAGTACGTGTATATTTGCATGTATCCCTGGAAATGGAATATTTCTCATACAATATGGAGAGGCGTGGAGGAGCCGCGCATTTCGTTCTCGTTTGCATTATGTTCGTGTGCAGGCGGGTAGATGTTCGTACGAAAGAGACCGGCCGTACAGAGAAGAAGGGTCCGATGAGGCGGGTACTTCGCGTCGCTGAACCGGAAGTACCGGGGACATCGGGTAAAATACGGTTAAGCGTGAGGCTCTCGGGCTCTCGACTGTTTCGTTCGACCGCGTTACACCAGTGGCGGCTTTCTCGCACGGGAATTCCCCTCGGCGGAGAGGAATCAACCGAGGAGAGACTCTCTACGTTTATATTATCCGAACTTTCGCGGTCGCATCTCGCCAGAAGAGCGCGGAGAGGCTGCGGAGACTGAACAACGCCGGTAGTTCCTGCATGCATATTCCAACTCGTTCCTCTTCCATACCTACCCCCCTCCCTCCTCGGGTTCCGCTGCATATTTACTCTCTTTCTCGCTTTGTACTCCGGATATCACGCCGCTCTAGTTGTTATTTACGCAAGGCAATGAATAACAATGAACGTTGGCACGGGTGCGAGAGGCATCGGTGTCTATAAATCTCGAGTCGTCGCGACTATTCGCGGACGCCTATAGTGTTCTGTTCTCTCCACCCCTCCCCCCCCCCCGCTCACCCTCCATCCCTACCCCTTTCAATGCAGCCATGAACTCGAAAACTCCACGAGCTATGAGAAAGAAATTCCTTTCACGGTTATCGACCGTTTTCGGTCAAAAGCAAATTTTTACATTAAGCGGACGTCATCGCGGCTTCTTACCTGAGAATGTGCTTCTGAAGGTTGATGGTCGGTATGATTAAAAAAAAAGTCATTCCAGTTTTTGTCGCCGATCGAGGTATTTCACACATGCGAACGGCTGCCACATTCTCGGATCTACCTCGACCAACTTTCCGATACGGGCAGCGCGATTTCGTTCTTCATTATCTCGGAAATTGAATTAACGGATTTTCGTATCGATAACTAATGACAACGGTAATGGAATCGGCGTGAATAAATTGCTTCGTCGAAACTCGCGCGAGCGTCGAGTATTGTTTTGAAATTGTTTCGGTATTCCAGTAGTGCGACGAAACTATTCGCATTGTACCGGTGGAGGGTCGTGCGTTTCGATGAAAATTCGATGCGAACCGTGCGGGTAAAGGTGGCGATTGCAAAGTTCGTTGTAATTATTCGGTGCAAGCTTTCGTTGTTCTCATTCATATCGCATTGCTGTGTAAGTTTCGAACCTACGGCTGTTTATAACGACGTTGAAATAAGCGAGGCAGGGAGATAAACGACGTCGCCGAGTCGGAAAGTAAAACCCAAGGGGTTTTCGCACTGAAAGAGGTTCGCAGCTTTTAACGAAGCTTCGCTCGTGTTACGGCTGCTAATAAAAAAGGCCTTTTTTTATCTCCGCTCTCTCGTCTTTGCAGCAGCACGAAACTTGATTTTCAGGACAAGATAAATTTACGTTGTCTGCAGGGGGGAATATGGCGTGAGTAGGAATAATGATAGCGTGCCGTGCACATCCCCCCACGTTAATTTATCTTAATGGCCACCAATTAACTCGGGTCTTGGACTACAATAGGGATATTGATCCTGGCCTGTATGTGCTGTAATGAAAAATATTTGTTATCGAAAGTAGCAAAAAAAAAAAAAAAATTAAGGTCACGATTCACGAAGGAAATACATTAGGGGTCGGAGGTAAGGGTTTTCTCATTTATTTTTTGTCGAGCGTACGCTCCGGCACAGAACGGAGCGATCCATGCTTACTTTTCGTATAATAGTATAAAAATATTAATATTAGCGGCGAGCGGGAAAATCATAATTCAATGCTAGAAAAGATCGTTTTCATAAGTATTTCGTGAGACGTAAAAAGCAGACTTGCGTCGAGTGGAAAATACGGGTCCGTTTTGCCCCGCTCTGCCTTACAAGGTATGCCGGCCTGACGAGCAGGGTAATAAGCGCGTCGGATTGGTATACTTACCGCAGAGAACCGTCCGCGATAGGTGAGCGGTTGAACTTGTATAAAAAAAATCTTCAGCATGAATGATTTCATCGATGAGATGAAAAAATCCTACTTTTGTTTAGTTTTTTCGTTAAATTTGTAGGCTCAATAAGGTCGTCGTATAATAAAGTTTATGTTGCGGTTCCTGACTTTCGATTTTTCACCTAACGCGTCCTGGAATTAGCTTTGTATAATTATCATAATTTGATATAGAATTATATAGAGAATCAAGGAAATGGTTTATTATTAACTCGACAATTTATGCATTTTTTTCTAATTACGCGCTAGTGTCACAAACTACTGCATGAGTGAGAAATCGGGTTCATGCGGGAGTAATAAATTGCTGCATGAGTGAGAAATCGGGCTCACGCGGGGGTCACAAACTACGACGCGGGTTGGTGCACAGTGTCAGAAACACCGGCAGCAGACAAGCATTATTAGATCAATATTTTTATTGAAATTCTCGATGATTTGACTTGCGCTATAGGTGAATCTCACTCAGAAGATTGTAACGCACGCGCTGAACCAGTTAGTTTTCAGTTTGACGATACCGCGCGTTCATAATTAATAGAAAACCGGCACCTCTTCTCTAAAAGTTTCGCAAACTGGGCTTTTTCCATCCCGACTACTTTTCTTTTTCGATCCCGAGTTTCATCCGTCAGAAGCTCGAGGCTTATCGCGATTGACTTGGTGCTCGTCTCGCAATATTATCCGTATAATATAATACCTAAACAAACTTCTCGTCGGTAGCGCAACCGGTGGCACGAGAACGATGTATCCTCCGACAACTCAGCACGCAACGATGATCGTCTGGGTTTAATCCGCCTGTGTTTGATGTCTGTGTTTCATCCGTCCACCATCCAGTGTGTGCATAGGGTAAAAGTGGTGAATATGGCCCACCTCGATTAACACGTAAATCAATGATATATGGACCGGACCATATTCCCCACTTTTACCCTAGAGAGTATCGGAGATGTCGAAGCTTTCGTCCGTCCACGCGATGGATACGCGAAGCCTTTTTCTTTTGCCATACAGTATCATATCGCAACTCAAAGGTATCGACGTGTGAGAATCAAAACGGCAGAAACCCGTAAACTGTTGCATGGGAGTTACGCTTTTTTAATTTCCAGCCGACAATACGAATTCGTACCGTGCACTTTGCCCGGTTCAACATTTTTACTGTTCGCATCGTCGAGTGCATCTCAATCCTCTCGCGAAACGTTCAAGCGTATAGCGAAACACGCGTTCAATCCTCCGTTGAATATACAAACTAAGGTTTATATAAAGATAAATTCGTAGTTACAGTCATATGTATATGTATATGTACACATGGGCCACGAGAAGATTTTGTGCAGAATATTCCGGGTAATATTGCTATAAAACCAATAACTGGTATCTCCTTTACATTCCGCATCGATACTTTATCCGCTATCATAACGTTCAAATAACGATATCGGACTTACTGCAATTTCATTCATCGACGCACGAACGGAGGGATCATTTGGAGAAAAAAAAACCCGAGATCATGGAATCGGAATGAACGAAGCTGTGCTGTACGGCCGTAAAAGGCCGATCGATCGTACGGAGAGGCCACATTCGTCGGTGAAATTGAAGGTGATGCCGTGACGAATTAATCGGAAATAAAGGGTTCGAGGTACGAGCCGAGGGGATAGATTGTCGCTTCCGCTTGTCGCGTGCATTCGTCGCTGTTCCTCTCGCTGACCCGAATTCGAAGTTCCCCTCCCCCAGTAATTACGGGCTCCGAATAACGTGATAACGCATGATTGTTGTATCGATGGAGAATCAAATACGACGCTATCCAGCATGCATCCATATGACTGGCCAAGCTTCGTTGTGTCGGCGCAGTTCGAAATGCAAAATGGGATAATGAGACTAAACACAATTTTCCAATAACTATTGGAATCGTAGCCATGATAGTTCGTGGGGCAAAACGGGTTTGACAATCCGAATGTGTCGTTACGACGTAATGGGTCATTCAAAAATTATTGGAAAATGGAGTTTTGCCCATACCGTCCCGTTTTGGCCCGCTGTGCCATTTTGCCCCGGTCTCCCCTAAACGGAGAGATCAGAACTGAATTATCGAGCTTCCCGAATATCTTATTTCCAACAGAGAGAAGAGCGAACTCTGCCAGCCACCAGCTTTGCATGGTCCATCTATGTTATGGACCAAGCAACGAGTTTCGCCCATTCCGGGTACAATGCGCTATTGTTCAATCAACTTAATTTATGCTGAATTGTTCTTTCGAGTGGAAGAGGCTCGTCCGCGATTCTATGGCTTGTAACTCGTTCGATTTATAATTCGTGATATCTTGCCGATCTTTTGATAGGCTATCGTTTTCGACTCTGTATCGCCTGCTCTTGACTGTTTCTTTTTTTTACCCTCCGAGGGTGAGAGCCCTGCGCCAAACGCTACTTCGTGGGCCCGCTTTAAAACTTCATATTCAAACGTGAAAACGTGAACAAGTTTCGCACCCCACATCGAAAAAATATGAGGCGAGGCTTTTCAAACTGAAAATAATTGTGTTTAGATCACTATTTAAGTACACTGCTTTTCATGAATGCCTGGTAACTTTTCCTATAGCGGTTCTCTTTAGATCGTCCAGGCATTGATGAACGGCACGGTACAATTTTTTCAAATTTGGTGAAATAGTGAAAACTTGTCATGTTATACCGATTTCAATAAAGCCATTGTGATTACACACCGGTTCATCAGTCCCATTCAAAGGGTTAAAGAAGGAGTATCAGCGGGTCGCGCACGGCCCAAAACGTTTTATTTCTAGGCCGCGGTATTCGTGAAAAATAAAAATTTTCGTTTGTGGAGCTTATTTACGTGCAACATATCGCGTCGGAATTGCACCAGCGGGATATCCGCGATCAACGGGGAAAACCCATACAGCCCCGAAGCGATCGACTTCATCGAACACGAATCCAACAGCGATTTTGGCATAAAGTCAAACAGAATATTGGTAAATTCAATATTTTCTTTTTCATCCCGTGCTTTCGAATGTCGTGAATAAAAATAAACCGGGGCGTTCCTCCTGCCGTATTCTCTAACGATATTCTCATATTCGATTACATTTCTCTGAGAAAAAAAAATGGTTCCAAATTTTCCAAGCGAGAGTCCAATCTTCCTCGCTCGATGGATGTGGCACGATAATTAATCTCAATGTGTGCCGATGCTTCGTAATATTATCGTCGAAATCGGAGGATCACGTGTTTGAACTGCTGTCTAGACGGAAAGGTTACCCGAGTGGAAGATAGTCTCGTCGGTCCAGTTCGCGGTCCCGTAGCAGGACGAAGTGGATACGGTCGACGCGACGACCTCGCTTCCAGTTCCGAAACTACTAGTTGTAATCTCGTATTGTAAATTCTCTTCCACGCACACAATTATTGCGCACAAACACCGCTGCGCGACTGTATCGCTGAGCCCTGCATACGTGGAGCGGTGCGGGTACGCGCGTATACGTTATACGTTCGTCGCATGTGACGCCCGACATACGTTCCGAACATCCGCGTCTGTTTCGTGGCATGACTCTCTCTTTCTCTCTCTTCCCCTCGCTCTCTCTCGTTCGCTCATGCGTAAGTATGTTTACGCTGGACAAACGATGAGAACGGCGTTTGTCGCTTTGTATACGCGACATTCGCTCAGTCCCGGCTACCGACGCGGTTCCCCGCCGTTCGTCGGAAAAGCCGAGCTTCGCAGCCCGCTGGCGACGCGAGTTTCCTGAAACACGTATCGCAGGACCTACCCCCGTGAAACTGGATTTCGACGCTTCCACACCGGGGACTCTGCCCGATAACCCCCCCTCGGCATCGCCCGACCACCGCGCGAGCTTGTGACGTTCTATCAACCCACCCAAACATTCAACCCTCCCTACTTCCGTGCCCGCGCTAACCAACTCTCGGGAATGCTGCAGTCAGATTTCCCATGGGGTGCGAGCGAGGGCCGTTCGAAGCTTCTACACGTGACGATAAATCGATCGACCGCGAGCGTGTTGTATTAGAGTTCATTGGGCTTATTCAATTGCAAACGCAAACAGGATTATGAAAATTATCTTTTTTAATTTATTCCCGCGATTTCGAGTCCGCGCCGCGTCGAATTTGTCGATTAAAATATACTCGCACGGCGGAGGGATGAGGGTTTGTATAGATGAAGGTGGATCAAAGGGCAAACGACAGAATTTTGGTCCGGGGCTTACGCAAATCTGCTCGTTCGGTCGGGATTTTTATGTTTTTTTATTTTTTAATTTCCCGCAAGGATCCATCGTCTAATTTACGATTGGCTCACGATACCTTGCCGTTTGTAAATTTATTTTTCCATCGGATTAAAATTATCCACAACTCTTCCTCCACATTACAACCGTACGCTCCACATCGATGATCTTGAGTTTCGGTCAGTTGGCGAAAACGAGAGTCGAAAAGAAACATGAAAATGCGTTGGCGTCCAGTACTTTACTTTTCCTTTCTCTTTTCCTGTTCTCCAGAAATAACTCTCGGGCCATGATAAAATTAGTGATTACTCGAAATAGTGGCTCACGATACCTTGCCGTTTCTGAATTTATTTATCCATCGGATTAAAATTATCCACAACTCTTCCTCCAAATTACAACCGTACGCTCCACATCGATGACCGTACGCTCCACATTGATGATCTTGAGTTTCGGTCAGTTGTCGAAAACGAGAGTCGAAAAGAAACATGAAAATGCCTTGGAGTCCAGTACTTTACTTTCCCTTTCTCTTTTCCTCTTCTCCAGAAATAACTCTCGGGAAATGGTACAATAAGTGGTTACTCGAATTAGTGGCTCACGATACCTTGCCGTTTCTAAATTTAGTTATCCATCGGATTAAAATTATCCACAACTCTTCCTCCAAATTACAACCGTACGCTCCACATTGATGATCTTGAGTTTCGGTCAGTTGTCGAAAACGAGAGTCGAAAAGAAACATGAAAATGCCTTGGAGTCCAGTACT